>JAFIRS010008694.1:0-15111 GCA_018342105.1 Gonioctena quinquepunctata | reverse complement strand
CTCAAGTTCACCAAATGGTGCTAGACGACCGTCGAATTAAATAGAGAGAGATAGGAGAGGGTATTAATATGGTAAAAGAACGTGTTTGTCACATATTGCATGAAGAATTAGGTATGAGAAAGCTGTCCCCTCGTTAGGTGCCGCGTATGCTCACGTTACACTAAAAACGCAATAAATCAGAGTTGAGGCGCCGATTAATAACAGGAAATGAATCTTTGATACCACATTGTACCGCAAAAACCAAAATATAGTCAAAATAGACGACTGCGAAAGGAGAATCGGCTTCAAAAAACAACAAAATCTGTTTTTTTTCACTGGAACAGTTACGGCAACTGTTTTTGGGGATAGTCATGGGGTTATCTTAGACCCAATTTCACCAGAAGGCAGTTCTGATAAACTCCGTTCTCACTAAACTGAGATTTTATTCTTGATAAACCTCGATCGAGTTTCACCGACACATACAGACGAGAAGCTAAACCTAGTTTATTCAAACTTAGTTCAAGGACAGTCAAAAGCTGGCAACATTGTAGAATATGCACATTTCTGTTTTGTATGTAGAGAAGGTATTTTTTTTTACTTATTGTAAATACAGTTTAAAAATTTTTGCATTCTTAGTTTTGTAGCTATATTAAAGCTAATTGTATATTATTGGGTTATGCTTTTTGTAACAAATTATATTTTAATTTTTTATTATTGGGTGCTCATAAAAACAGTAATTTTACCCTCTCAAATATATATCAATTTTGTTTTTGGTGAACTTAAATCAAATTTCAAAATTTATTCGTATTTTGTCACAGTGGAAGTCATTCTCTATAAAAAAAAACTGTTTGGGGGTTATCAACGGTGAAAAATAAAATTGTAGAAACTTAATTTGTGATGTCATATACCTTTAACATGGACAAAAACTGCAAAAATAATTTTTCTATAAATTATTTATAAGCAAGTGTATTGTGTATAATTTTTTATTATTGAATATATTAATTTGTTGAAAATATGAACAGGATGTTCATAAAATCAGATGTGGAATCATCTGCGACTGAAAGATAAACTTTAGTCATTATCTTCCATTGTCAAGATAACCTCTTGTGAGGTATTCATGTTGAAAAGGGAAACATTCTCAATTGAATATTGATAGAAAGATTTTTCTGTGAATTGAAAAATCCACGATTAAAATGAAGTTATTTTTTGTGAATGTCTAACAGAAAACAACTACTTCCCCGGCTAAAGCCACGCTGGACATTGAACTACATCTGATAGATATTCTGAAAAGACCCTAACTCAAAAGAAAAAATCTGTATTTGAAAATTTGCATTTTCATTCAGATAGTTATTTGATTTTCTATTCCAGTCTTAATTAAGAACTCATAAAGATGAATGAGGCAAAGAAGAATGTTTTCCAAAAGAGAGTACTCACCAGAAATCATTCGTAACATTGACGCAGGAGAGACATCGCATTCACTAGGTCTTCAATACATTTTTGTCGACGAAAATCTATTTCACGCTTCCACGATCATCAGGAAGACCGGAAGGAATGGGAAACACATTTTCAAGAAGCAATCTCACTTTGCAAAGATGGAAAAAGTTAGAATCATTTCTTTTGGAGAGACACTTTGAAATTAGTGTTTTCTGACATTAAGACCTGTCATGGGGTATGATAGATTGATTTGTTGAAAATATAAACAGGATGTTCATAAAATCAGATGTGGAATCATCTGCGACTGAAAGATAAACTTTAGTCACTATCTTCCATCGTCAAGATAACCTCTTGTGAGGTATTCATGTTCAAAAGGGAAACATTCTCAATTGAATATTGATAGAAAGATTTTTCTGTAAAATTGAAAAATCCACGATTAAAATGAAGTTATTTTTTGTGAATGTCTAACAGAAAACAACTACTTCCCCGGCTAAAGCCACGCTGGACATTGAACTACATCTGATAGATATTCTGAAAAGACCCTAACTCAAAAGAAAAAATCTGTAATTGAAAATTTGCATTTTCATTCAGATAGTTATTTGATTTTCTATTCCAGTCTTAATTAAGAACTCATAAAGATGAATGAGGCAAAGAAGAATGTTTTCCAAAAGAGAGTACTCACCAGAAATCATTCGTAACATTGACGCAGGAGAGACATCGCATTCACTACGTCTTCAATACATTTTTGTCGACGAAAATCTATTTCACGCTTCCACGATCATCAGGAAGACCGGAAGAAATGGGAAACACATTTTCAAGAAGCAATCTCACAAAAAATAACTTCATTTTAATCGTGGATTTTTCAATTCACAGAAAAATCTTTCTATCAATATTCAATTGAGAATGTTTCCCTTTTCAACATGAATATATTAGTTTACATATTGTATAGTTTTATTCAATGATGGTGTAGTAAGAGTTCTGGTTAACCTCTTTATTCCAGCTGATTCCTCTGTATATTATCCTATCCAACTAGCTCGCAAAAAATATACTGATAAGAGTTTGTAATGAAATTTGCACTTTACGATAATTTTACATAAATAATATTCAAAATGTGTTCTAGTGTGCTAGAATAAAAAAAATGTTTTCAACAATATACCTTCAAGGTTTTGAGGAGTTGATTTTTTTATTAGGTAGATACTGATCATTGAAAATAATTTCTTGCACACTGTGCATATACAGTATCCGTCATGAAGTTGGCTACATATGGGAAAAAAATTTGTCATTGAAATTTCTGAAAAACTCTAATGGCGGGTCGTTCCTGCATATCTGACAACTAAAAAATCTGTTGCGACTTATATCACGTGACCTCAGATTTGGCGGGAATTTTAAAAAAGTTGTCTGCGGTGCCAAAAAATAGGTCAAATTGACAAGATATCAAAAAAAATTATTGAGAACCATATTGAAAAAAAGACCTGTGGCACTCAGAGACTGCCGCGGTAAAGCTATTGCCTAGCATTTTCTATCAACTTACGCAATTATAATTATATATTTATTTTATTTATGCAGTATTTTTTTTTTCTTTGATATTAATTCGAGTTACACTTTGAGCGTGGTGACCGTTAAGAAAACAAATTTTTTTCTTTTATTAAATAAATGAGAAGTTAATATTGTTCAAAATATTTTTTTATTATCTTTCAATACATGTCGGTTCTTCAGGAATATTTATCATTGAAACTATAGGTTTATGGTAACTGAAATACGAAACATAAGTTTGAGACTTGATATCTTCTAAATATCTGGAAAATACCGCATCAATGGTGGTTCCATATTTTGTTGTGGATTCTTGTGGATCATTATTCATTTTCAAATTCAATATTTTCGAAAGAAAACTTGTCAACCGCTTTTTTCTGCGAAGTTGAGTTGAAATCGATAGCCAAGATAAGTGGAAATTTATTACCATTTGTACCAAGTATTTTCGACCCTTCTCCAGTGTACTCCAGTAAAGTGCAATGAATAAAATGCTCTACCTCGTCTAATTTTGGATTCGGAGAAATGTAAATTGCTACCATGACTATGTGTAGGCCATTTCTAAGTTTGCATAAGCACGCACAAATACCTCCAACAAATGAGCTCCTAACATTAACATCTATACTTTCTCACAAACAGCTGATTACGTATTCGTCTGATTTCGGAGCAGCTCGTCTCGATTCGTGCGAGCTTCGTAGAGTCGTACCATTGTCTAAAGATATATAGTCAGTCAACCAAACGGGAAATTTTTTGGATACAAATGGATTTCATTCGTAGATGGCGTTAGTCTAATGATCTCCAAAAATGATATATCCGAGTGAGATGGAAGAAATTTAGGTGGGAGTGGCAATTGGCAAGCGACCCGACCTTGAGGGGTTAAACGTTAAACTGTAATAACAATATTTTGTTTCTGTTTTCCGCAATAGCTCATGCCATTTGTATTTATTTTGAAATTTGAAATCGTGGAGTGATTTGATAATTTTTTGTGGTATTATTGAGTGATCGTCGTTCTGTGTTTTCTGTGAACATTCAAGTGTATAAACTTTTATAAGACAATTACATTTGTGAGAAAAATTGGAAAATAAGGTAAGAACGAAATATTCATTTATTTGAGATATTGGGGAATTACTGTGTCCCTTTAGGAAGTTATATTGTGAAGTTGAGTATGATTTAATATCCACTAATATGTTTAGTAACAAAAATAGTAATAACGAAAAGTAAGGTTATGTTGTAGAAGAATGGATATATTATTTCTAATAATACAATCAATAGATTCAAAAGACCATGGCCTACCTATTTTGAATTGAATTTACTCGAAACTGCATTACTGAAAATGTTATATATTCATTGAGTTTCCAAACACTGATGTTCTCTTTATACTCAGATAATATTGACTTGTGCTATAAAACATTTTCATTCTAAATAAGTTGATACCTGTTAGACAAACCAATGGCTTCTTGAGATACGACCCAAAATTAATGAATTTTCAAATAGTTATTGCCAATAAATCTGCTGTGTAAGCTAAGTTCTGAGAATACAATTTTTATTGGTGTCAGCCCAAGCAAAAGAAACTTTCAATAAAGATTCCCTTCCAGTGGTCATTCATACTTTTTCTTATGGAGTGTAGTGTATATTATCTTAACAATATTTGTAGGTAAATGACTATTTTATACATGTATGTTTCAGATGTCTGGGAATAAATGTGCTTCCTTACAATTGTGGGCTTTCAGCCCGGAATAATCCTTCGTTGAGACTATCCCATTTTCCAGTGAAAGATACCGCTAGATGTAAACGTTGGATATTACACTCAGGTATTATATCTCCCTTTTCCAATTTTGAGTAATATTATTCGAAATGTCGGGAAAACCTTTCAAATCCATTAAGACGATGGACGTCCGAAACGAAAGTAATCAAGTTACCACATTGTCTACAACCTTCAAACAAAAGCATTTACTTATTGAAAAAGATTTTATAAATCTCAAGTAACTTTCTTTGCAAAAAAATAGGATTGCTGGAAGTTTATCAGAAATGTTGATGATTGTAGAATTTAAATTCTCAATAGTTGAAGGTATGGAACATTTGATACGGGCATTTGTGTGATACTAGTGTAAAGCTGTATTTGGGTGGTTTGCATAGTTAGCAGACTCCCAATGGGTCGTTCATCATTCTCTATGCCACAAAAGTCACTTTTATCTTGAAAAAAATTGCAGTACTCCAAACTACTCGAATCAAGTTGACTGTGCCTTCATACTATACCGGGTGACAACGAGATCACTTTCGGGCTGCCTTTTTTTATTTTTCCACCATCTTTTATCATAACTTACTTTTATTTCATTATTTATTAAAATTTTGCCGTATCTCAAATATTTAACAAAGCCATAGTTGCCGTTGCCGTGGAAATGACAATATAAGTAATACAATATTTTTTATCATAATGATAAACATTACTTTTTTCCATTTTTATGTCTAAAATGTGACATATTTCAACTCAAATTAGTGAGAGAAGTTGTACTTTTAATCACTAGTGATTAATAGTATATTGTTTTACGAGTGACAAAAGTAACATTTTTTTAAGCGAGAGAACAGTTTACTAGCCGAGGCTGGTAATGTTCACGAGTTTCGAAAAATATTTTTGACGAGTGAAACACTATACTTTTTCTACAACCCTGTTTATACCATAATAATATGCTAAAAAAGGACGATGAACAAATATTTTATTTTAAATTAAAAATAACAGAATTTTTTTAAACGTTACTTATGATTTAAATATTGGTTAATTGTTACATTTGAGCAATTATTGAAAATTATAGGAGTATTACAATCAGGATTTTTATGTATTGAGGTAGACGATGCCACATCTGTTATGATGTTAACTGATGTCACTCCAGATGAAGATGCGCCGTAATCAGATAGGGTTGAATTTTGTATGGATTATAAAATTTTTGTTTGTATTTGATTTTTGCTGCTAACTGATTGATCAACATATCCCTCCGCAACGTTACTACCAGCCTCCATGCTTTTTTAATTGAAGTAAATCACCTCTTGCATCCACTAATAGCGTTGCTGAAGTTCTACGCAAACAATGCCCAGTATATTTATGGGGATCAGGCAAGTTTAAATATTGAGCTATTTGCATAAGAAATTTACTGAATTTATTTATTCCCACAACCTGTCTAGTACACTTTCCGTTCTGTTAGTTAATAAAGAATCTTGAATTTATTTTGTCCATATCTAGTGGACGGGGGTTCATATAAATTTTAGAAAGGCGAAGAGCTGCAAAATGATGTTAACAAAATTGAATGTATTACCAACATTAACGAATTATTAAGAAATATAGCCAGTTATAATTCAAAATGCTAATGTTTGTGAAACGGTAAAACTACAATTTTTCACCTAAATTGAATAAATCTCCTTCTTTGTAAGTCGATTAAAATGGTTTTATCTCTTTATTTCATTCTGAACAACTGGGTAGTACTGATAGTCTCATATTATTTTCAATTTATCAAATATGTTACATTTGATTTATTTGTTTTCAAATAGATATGGCAGAAATGATTTATGTAAATTTGTAGTTTTGGTGGAATAATTGGAAAACGTATTGTTTCTTTTTTTACTAATAGAGGAATAAATATGTCTGATGACTTTTGAATTCAAGTACTCACTAATAAATATTCAAAAATATCTCAACTAATTGGCATATTTTTTCTTTCATTATAGATTTTTTTCACCATATTTGGAAGAAAATTTGCATCTAATAATTGTTCCCTTATCCTATGTATTGAGTTTTATCATAATAATCTATTTCTTTCAGTATGCATACCAGAAAAAAACACAAGAGGTTTTTCACTTCCATTGGCATCATCTTCTCGTTCTACCCCACCACCAATGAGCCATGAAAATTGTGCGAGGAAGAGGCAACACTACTGAAGTCTCGGACCTCAAAAATTCTGTCCAAATTCGAAGTGCAGCAAGAAAACTAATTTTTCTGTGAGAAGTGTAACCAGATCTTTTGTAGCTCAGAACAAGAACTGTTTTTATAAATTGCATAAAAATAAGTTGATACAGACCAAGTGTACAAAAATTGAATAAAACTATGAAAAAAATTTTGGATCCATAATTGTAACTACCATACATGAAAAAATATCTAATTCATCTCTTGTATCAATTGCGATATGGTGATATTTTTCTGCCATCATTTTATCACTTCTACAACCCAAAATGTAAAATCTATAGTGAGGTTTCCATTACAATCTTCAAAAATTCAATATATTATACATAAAAAAATTGCATATGACTTATCTCTGTGTCTGTGAGAGTACCATGCAAATTATTGTATTCAAAGTGATTGGATAGTGCGAGGAATAATTTTAAAGATTAACACACATTTTAAAAATATTTTGAAGTAATAAATTTTTCTCAAATTACTTCTCAATGCAACAAATTTTCTACAAGTCAGAAAATATCGCTTGATATCATAGGGCTCCATATTACATAATTATTTTACAGACTTCAGAAATCTGATTGAAACTTCAATATTCCTTATATTTTCCGGAAGATAAAATTTTATCTTACTGTAGACGGTGCTCCATTCATATAGGGATTTCTTATGAATGAGATAAAAAAAATATATTGTTTCATAAATATGAGTTAAACGGTGTATTTCAAAATGATCTGGATGATTCAGAAGAAATTAATTCAAAAATATAGATTGCTAGTATGGCCAGTACTTTCTATAACTTGGAGATCTCTGCAGGAATCTCTTATGCATTTTTTGCGATAGAAAAATTCTGTTCACTTCGGCTTCAAATGACTATTCTCAGTTATCAGTATTTCAGGATCAACACTTTTTGATAACTCTTACGGCATATGTTACTCTAGATAGTTTAGTGCAAAGCTTGTCTATATGATATATCTGTAATATTTTTATTTATATTAATAAATATAATAAACAAAATTAGACCAAGAATACTACCCTATGGGACTCCCATAGACTTTCTCAAGGCAATGGATCTTTCTATCGTTTCTTTTCGAGTTCTACTTATGATTTTTTTTTTTCGAATATGACTCGAACCTGTCATAAGAATTTCCACAAATTCCATATTAAGTTTCCCTAATAAAATATTATCCTTACAGTCGAAGGCCTCAGATGAATTCACGATAATCCCATAGGATAGATCTCCCTTTTTTTTTGGTGGAATGCACAAAATTATTCAAATAATCATACTAAAGATTGGAAAACATTCAGTAACCAAAAGGGATACTAATTGTTTAGTCATTGATATTTCAAAAATGTTTGATAAATACTTCACTGATTGGTTCAAAATTCATATATCTAGCTTATTGCCTTTTTTAGGAAGAGGTTTTACAACAGCAGTTCACCTAGAAAAATTATCTCGTCAAAGGACCCTGCTCAAACGTTATGGAAAAGTGCTCTATGTGGGAATTGCTTGAATTTTTCATATTGTTCAGAAAAATTTGTCCTGATTAAAAGCTATCATTATGCTGAAGTCCAATAATCAATAGTTTCTGAGATATTGCAGTCGTATTGCATCCATATTATGGTACTTGGGATATGCGCACCATGAATCTGAAATTCGGTACGTCTAACTTTCTTCATAGCGTTCTAAAGGTTCTAATCAGCCAGCGCAATAGTACCACAGGTCTCCAATAGGTTAAACTGTAACAAGAGTGTATTTATTCAAGTTCTCCTTCAATAAAGGAGGGAGAAACCTGTTGTGTTTTTTATATAGCTTAAAAGTTACGAAATAAATTACCTACTCCAGAAATATTTTCAAATTACCTATATTGAAATATTCAAATAGGGGTTGTCTACATGGAACAACTTGCATAGCGCAATAGCAAAGGTCCCGTGAACAAAACAGAAATGCGACACTCTTACCCAAATATAAATATTTATTTTTCAGTATCATTGGCCAATATCTCCGAAACTATTGGTTATTGGACTTCAGCGTAATGGTAACTTTTGATCAGGAAGACTTCCTCTAAACAATTCCCAGATAGATCTCTTTTCCTTAATTTTTGAGCAGGATCCTTCGACCAGGAAAGTCAAAATCCTGACATGTGCACAATTTTACAATATGTGGTGGGTAGGTACATCGATTCTTGTGTGCTGCTTTTGTTCTTGATATTTTTTATTTTATCGACTTATTCAAATTCTGTAACCGGGCACGAAAACAAAAAGTTGAATAAAAGGCTATTGACCTTTCAAAACCACTTAACCTCATCACTAATAGAAATTAAAAAATATCTCAACTGAAAGGCACATTTCTTCTTAATTATATCTATTTTTCATTTAAGTCAGAAGATTTGCATCTGATGATAATAATTGCTCCATTCTCCCATGAATTCAAATTTATCATTAGGATTTATTTATTATCCGACAAATAAACGTCACATGTCAAATATGAGATACTGGAGAACACAACTTTTCATAATTTCAAGATTATTAGCAAGAATTATATTTTGTTACCGATTCTCTTTTTCTAAAATGAAACAGAAGTTCCGTTTTGTTTGCCATCCGGTGGTGCCGCCACTTTACGGAATACAATTTTCACAGTTTCCCTGAAAGTTTAATAGATGGCGATCGCAAATTGCATCCAATACTTTTTCCATAGAGATTGACTGACTATGTATCTTTAGACAATGGTCGTACCATGAAGTAAATACAAAGAGGAGGTGTCCTAACGCCGACCGCTGTGCCGGTCGGAGTGGGGGGTGTTAGGTTTATTTTCGTTACGGAATTTCTGGATTCGGTCTCCGCGCTCAAGGCCCGCGATAAAAGCTATATGCAATAGCTTAAAAAAAATCAAGAATACCATTTTATTCCTCTACCCTTACTAAGAAACATTATACATTCTTGTTTCATCTGGAAACAGCTTTAATAACCCAAATCACATTAGTTTGGGTCAAAACTGATCAAATATTTGTGGAATAGACATTTTGCGGGAGATTAATTATGAAAACACGATTTAGTCTTGTCTCTAGGTGTAGTCAGGCCCTGTATATTGATCAGCCAGGATAAATAATGTATTATCAAGTTTTAATTACAAATAGTAGTTGGTTTGAATTTTATTTACGGGTTGAGAATAAGCTCATGTGCATCAATATACAGGGCATGACTACACCTCGTGACTAAATCGTGTTTTCGTAATTAATCTCCCGCAAAATGTCTATTCCACAAATATTTGATTAGTTTTGACCCAAACTTATGTGATTTAGGTTATTAATGCTGTTTCCAGAAAAAACAAGAATGTATAATGTTTTTTAGTAAGGGTAGAGGAATAAAATGGTATTTTTGTTTTTTTTCAGTCTGGTTCAAAATTGGTACATTTGGTCCTCGTTGGATTCCAAAGACATTTTCTCAATAACATTTCTCGATATCTTGTCAATTTGACACATTTTTCGCCACCACAGACATTTTTTTTAATTCCCGCCAAATCTGAGTTCACTTGATATGAGTCGCAACGGATTTTTCAGTTGTCAGACATGCAGAAACAAACCGCAATT
Source organism: Gonioctena quinquepunctata (assembly GCA_018342105.1). Lineage (NCBI taxonomy): Eukaryota > Metazoa > Arthropoda > Insecta > Coleoptera > Chrysomelidae > Gonioctena > Gonioctena quinquepunctata. The sequence continues at coordinate 4,644 of JAFIRS010008694.1, read as the reverse complement.
AGAGTTTTTCACAAATTTCAATAACAATTTTTATTCCCATATGTAGCCAACTTTATGACGGACACTGTATGTCATATGATAAAATATGTGTTTCCGAAACAAAGTGGTCCTATATTGAAAGCGATATGACAATATAGAAATGGAAATGCTTTATTTACCTGTCGGAGGGAAATTCTAGGTTATTTTCAATTACCTCCAAAACATCTAGTACAGTTTGTTCAGTGAGCCAAAACCTAGTCACAAAGTCGTTAGGTCCAGACTATGAAAATGATCTCTGTCTCTTATCCAGCGAGTTCGACGAACGACGTACTCATCTTCACTATCGCTGCCTCGACACTAATAAATACGCCCTTCGCATATTGGCAAATTTTAAATTACACCACAGAACATAAACAAATATATAAAACGAAAAACTATCTCAACCCTACTTTTCAAAACTAACTAAAACGTCGTTTAACTTCGTAACTGGCCAAATTCAGCCGGTTCAAGCCAAAACGCCGCTCAGACCTGAACCCGGTTTATAGTTCCTGGTGAAATACTATATGACGAGTAAAAAGCTTAATCTTAGTTTAATTTGAATTTGAAATCGGGCATAAATCGATTATCTACTACGCTTCATTATTCGACAAGCTGAAGGCAGAAAATGAGGGAAAACGGCCATATTTGCAGAAAAAAACATTTGTTTCACCAAGACAATGCGCCATCTTACACCTCAGCGGTTGCCATGACGTAAATCAACGGATTAGAGTTTGAACTGCTTACTCACCAGATTTAACCCCAAGCGACTTTTTCCTGTTCCCTAAGCTACAAGTTACGCTCGGAGGACAGAGATTTTCATCACCTTCGTAAACAATCATTTTGTAGAGAAAGACGTCGAGTACTACTTGGACTTGGGTTAAAGAGATGGAAGCATCGCATCGCTAGGAGAATTGTGTAGACTTACAAGGAGAATTTGAAAAAAATATCTTTGTTGGGTCGGATTTTTTTTTGTCCATTCTCGTAGCTTCATATCCAAAGCAGTATCTGGACTAATTCAAAACTTTCTGATTGAAATTACGCTTTTATTATCTGCTAAACCTCTTGAGAGTTTGACTTGATTGATTCGATTCTTGGGGAAAAAAATAGTGCACTAGTTGAATTCCCCAAGGAAAAATGCCCGAACAAAAAGTAAGTCAGATATACTGGGTGAGAAATTTGGAAAACAATGCTTTGTTTTATTTGCTAAAATAAAAAATTTCTACAATAATTTCTTCAATTTTAAATCCTAGAGATTGTTCCGAATGTTTATTACAGTTTTCAGTCCTGTACTTGTACTTAAAATCAGAGTTTTCTTGAAGTTGTCGACACCTGGTTTACAAACTCGATTTAAATCGAACACGTACTTCTCTGGGATACATTTTTTCCGTGTTTTATATACATTTCGGAGCTGGCCGAACGAAATGCCAATAAAACCCACACCAATGCCATAAATATCGTGAGTCATGCAAGGTAGTCCCATAAATTCTACTACAAAATATTTTATATCTTTTCGAAACGAGCGACAAATAACTTTTATAAATAAGGCTTTTGCATATACACATATCAGTGCGACCCTATTCTGTCGCTGTCGTAACTCTTCCGACTTTTGGGACGACTCTTGCATACGCTAGTAGGAAAACGGGAAACTTCGACAAGAATTTCATTAACAATAATATATATGGAAGGTCCTCATAAAAAATATCGTAAAAATTTGTAAAATGTGGAAATGCGTGAATCGAATTGAATTCATGGAAAATGTTGACGTTTTCATCAACTCCGGTAAAAACTCTGGAAGAGGTCAGATGGCTGCAATTTGAGCAATCAGAAAATAGCAACACTCCTGGGGAAATACATTTCCAGAACAGTTTTTCGATCAGAGGGAGATGTTTTATAACTGACACACATATACGAACACACTTTCCTTTCATTGGTTTTCAGTATACCAAAAGAAGCTGTACGGTTATTATAAGATCACTTCCTCCCCTGCCTAAACCAGAAGGCACACATAGAAGGAATCATCAAACACGGAAATGAAAAAATGTTGATACCCACCCTCTCCATGAACTGTCACCTGGCTTCGACTTGCTTACAACTATTGTGCCCTTCTTCCTTTCATTTAGGAATTTAAAGTTGATCAATGTATGTATTCTTACCTCCTCCAACTGGTATGATCCCAGATTCTTCAATCGTTTTTTATGTACTTTGATCGCGTTTAAAGTCCTCCTTCACAGATTCTATTAAGCCACAGGGTCAACTTTCTCCTCACGATTTCACTGTTTATCCATTCTGGTTTGCAGCAACCTATCAAGGGATGTATTCTCTTTGACAATGCCACAGACGAATTCAGAACCACTAGACCTTTTGATTTAGTGTTTCTCATTTCACTCGAGTCCTTCTGGAATCTCATATCGGTCGGAAATTGATCTGGAAAGAGCTGAGTGCTTTTATATCTGCCCAACTATCGGAGTAGATTCCAATAGTTTTATTTCCAGCATACTGCCTGAGTGGTTCTTCAGCACAGTAATATGTTGTGTCACTAGTTCCACATTACATGCTATCCCAAGTTTCAAAGTTGATCCTAGCTAAGTGTGTACCTAGCTCCTCTCGCTGGGTATCATTATTTTGAATTGAATGTCCAAACTGTACTATGGTATGGAGTATGCCTTCAGTTCCTCTTATAGTTGAAGTAGCCTATAGGTTGCTAACCTAGCTGACATATTCAGGTATTTGAATGCTTTATAGAACTCCAACCGTACCCAACTGATGTGCGTTTGTCTAGCACACCACTAATCTATAGACCATCATGGGTATTCTTCTTCTGCAGGTGCCATCTCCATTTAATGAAGGTTGGCGACATTGTCGGCATACTTATTGCGGTCCTGAGTGGTACGAATTAAAGATGATGTGTTCATACCGGTCCAGTCGCGTATGTTTCTCAACCATGAATGTTGCCTGCGTCCAGGACCACGTTTTCCTTCGATTTTTCCTTCTTTTATTAATTTCAGTATATTATACTTGTTATTACGGTATATGTGGCCCAGATAAGCGGTCTTTCTTCGCTTTATTGTTGTAAGTAACTCTCTCTCCCTTCCCATACGTCTAAGCACTTCATCGTTAGGTATATGTTGGGTATAATCATCCATAAAATTCAAATGCGACATTGGTTGATGAATAATTCTTGCATTTTTTTTATTATTACAAGTTTGTATTCAACTTGCTTCGTTCTTATGTCATTCTGTCATTCTTTTCGGTTCAAAATTTGTAATCCATTTTTGGAGCACTTGCCGACATCCGATTGAGCTGAAATTTTGCAGGTGTTCATAATTCCGGTGACAGTATATCATGAAATTGTTGGAGAAAAAAACAAAATGGCGGACGGGTTTTGTGATTATGGTACGATTTGATTCAAAATTGGTATGTGGGGGTTTTCGGGGACGGAGATTGTGATTTATTTGTCAAAATTCAAAAATTCAGAATGACGGCTCCAAGATGGCGGACAAGTTTTGTGAGTATGGTCCGATTCGATTCAAAATTGGTATGTAGGGGTTTTCGGGGTGGGAGATTATGATTTTTTTGTAAAAATTTGTTAAATTAATATGGCGGCTCATGGAATTTATGTTTAAAAAAAAATGGCGCTAGTAGGAGATTTAAGCCGGTTCTGGCTCTCCCCCCACCACTATGACGTCACGTGTGACCTTGAATGGTTGCAGGTGTGCAATGTGTGTGTGTTTGACCTTGAGATTTGACTTTGAGATTTGTCATTGAGTTTTGACATGGGGTTTCGTCGACTTTGAGATTCGACTTCAGTTTTGACCTTGAGTTTGACCTTGAGATTCATAACATTAAGTTTTGACTTTGAGATTTGACCTTGAGTTTTGATGTTGGGATTGTTTCGGCAACCTTAAGATTTGATCTCGATGTTTGTTTGACCTTGACTAAAGTTGTGGTGTAGGCATACATATTCTGTGTAGTCATGACCTTCATGAATCCTTGTACTCTCCAAGCGAGGAGGGCGTTTGTCCTGTGAGAGAGCTAAGAGTGAACTGCGAGTATTGATGAGTGCGTTGAATATCAAGAGAATCTCCTCAAAATCCATACAGATTGCGCATCGCATCGGACTTGTTGTATGGTGGGGTATTTCACTGAAATATTCCAGGAGAAGAGTATTTCGAATCAGTGTCTCCTCCAGTGAGTTATTGAAAACAAGTTGTTGATATGTATTCGTGTGATTGTGGTAGAGCTTTCACCCGTAGTGATAATCTTCGTCGACATCAACGGGAAACTTGCCAGGGAGGTCCTTCAGTGAAACGAGTTAAATTGAACAATGGCGATGACTCACCACCTGCACCACTCTATACATGTAATTGTTGTAATGTGACATTTCCATATTGTCAAGTCAACTCTCACAATAGAACACTCGCACACAGGACGAATTCATGTGTTCACTTGGGAGGTGGTGTACACCTCATTAAAAATGCATTCAAGTGTCGCATTTCCAGCTACAGAGTATCTAGTGAGAATATGTATACAGAGTATGCACCTTTTTTCAACGATATCAAGCCCAAAGTACTCGAGTTATTGGAAAAACATCAAACTACACAACTCCATCAAGGTCAACATGGGAAA
>JAFIRS010008693.1:0-15114 GCA_018342105.1 Gonioctena quinquepunctata | reverse complement strand
ATAAAAAAAGAGGCCAAAATTATATTTTCATTTTCCAATGGTAGATTGGTGGTGGGGGGCGTTGGTGACGTCATCGCTACTGCTGCCGTAAGCCTTCTCCCGGCATCACTGTACTTGTAGAATCATTCATTTCAAACTTGGCGATTTCGATTATGGTGTTGTTGTGTTATCATCCTCGAGGTGGGGTGGCAGGTCGTGGTGAAGAATAACCTTCGAAGTCCTGCTGTTCGATTCATTGAATCCAAGACTGATTGCCATCTTTGAAAGAAACCGCTACTCCTCGTACATCATCATCATACGGAGTCTACGTATAAGATGGTTTTCAGAATCAAAGTCACTAGTACCATTTGAATCATATTTCGATGTTGATGGTTGTGTCGTGCAGAGATTCAACTTTTCAATTTTCTTGTGATGTTTCGTTTCTCTTCATAAAACTGTAATCTTCGTTCAGAGCTCTGACTTTTCGATGAAACTTTTCCCAAATTCCGTGTATATCCTCTGTCATCGACAAATAACCTCAACTGACGTCATTTCAACAAAAACCTCAATATACAGGTGAACTGAAAAGGTAAAACTTTTAAAGGGGTGTTTCCCTCATCGAAAAAAGATAGGATCTTTCATATAAAACTTCATTAGCATCCCTTGTTAAGATACAGCCCAAGAGGGTAATAAAATTTTTATAAGAATTTTTTTCACAAGCACGAAAAAGTTACAATATTGAAATTAACCTGACGTTTTGTACTACCAAAAGACACTTAGCCAGTAATTTATTTGGTTTACCCCATGGTTGTAAGGGTAAAACGCAACCCCTAAAATTTATTTCCAAATGTAACTTTTGTCTTATCATTTGTTTTACCATTTAAAATTTTTTTCGATAGCCTGTTTCATTCTCAACAAAAATGTCTCTTGGGTTTTTGCCCAAAATAAACCAGTAAGCAGCAAAACATTATTTTACGAACAACTACAGAGATACATCGTCATAAATGCGAAAATACGAAACTAATCTATCTAGTAGGTCGCTATTAAAGCGATAGTGACAATTAAATTGGTATGACGCTGTCAGTTTGGGAATTTTCGAAATTGAATTAATACTAATTGTGTGTTGTTGTTCTGTTCTTAATTTGTTACTTTAATAATTCACTTGTTAATAAAATGGCATACACAAATGAGGAAATGGCTGATATGCATTACGTTTACGGGAATGGGTTAGAAGCTTCTAGAAGATATGCTGAAATGTATCCTCAACGGCAGCATCCTTCACATAGAATATTTGCTCGACTTCATCAACGATTACGAGAATATGGTTCATTCGACAAAAGAACGCAGGATTGTGGTCGCCATCGAGAAATACGAACACCACAGCTTGAGGTAGCAGTACTTAATTTGATTGAAGAACAACCTACTACCAGTACTAGAAAGATTGCTTTCCAGCTGAATGTTGATCATATGACGGTATTTCGAATTTTAAAGGAACAACTCTTATACCCTTACCATCTGCAACGAGTACAGGCACTGTTACCGCGAGACTTTCCGAACCGTCTTGAATTTTGCAATTGGATGCTGGAAATGATTAGAAGAAATTGTGACTTTCTGAAGACGATAGAATTCACAGACGGATGTAGTTTTCTCGGGACAAGATTATTAATTTTCATAATTACCACATATGGGCTGATGAAAACCCTCACGCTATTGTCGAAACTAGCCATCAACAGTTTTCTCTTAACGTGTGGCTCGGGTTATTGGGGATGATTTAATTGGGCCTCATTTTCTACCTCCTCGATTAAATGGTGAGGCATACGTTCAATTTTAAGAGAAGTGCATCCAGTACTGCTGGAGGAAGTTCCTTTGGGCGTCAGAAGGGATATGTTTTTATGCATGATGGGGCTCCCGCCCATTTTAGTCAAGTAGCACGTCAGCATTTAACTGAAACATATGCAAATCAGTGGATAGGTCGAGGAGGACCACATAAATGGCCCGCTCGATCCCCGGATCCCAATCCTCTCGATTTCTTTTGGGGCCATTCACAGCATTTGGTATATCGTACTCCTGTTCGCGATGTAGAGGACTTAAGAAACCGCATCATCGATGCGTGCAGGGTAATCAGAGACTCCAGGAATATTTGAGCGAATACGTGGCTCAATGCGCCGACGTCTAGACGCATGCGTAATGTTTGAATGTAGACATATTGAACATTCACTATGATTTCTACATGTTGTGTGTTTTGTTATTAATAACTTAGTTTTGTTTATTACCCTTTAATCGTTTAATGCAGGTACTAACTACAAAATAACAATAAATCCAGTTCGCATTTATGACGATGTATCTCTGTAGTTGTTCGTAAAATAATGTTTTGCTGCTTACTGGTTTATTTTGGGCAAAAAACCCAAGAGACATTTTTTGTTTAGAATGAAACAGGCTATCGGAAATAAATTTTTAAATGGTAAACAAATAATAAGACAAAAAGTTACATTGGAAATAAATTTTAGGGGTTGTGTTTTTCACCCCTTACAACCATGGGGTAAACCAAATAAATTACTGGCTAAGTGTCTTTTTGGTAGTACAAAACGTCAGGTTAATTTCAATATTGTAACTTTTTCAGTGCTTGTGAAAAAAATTGTTATACAAATTTTATGTACCCCCTTTAAGGGGCTGTATCTTAACAAGGGATGCTCCAATGAAGTTTCTTTATACGAAAGATCCTATCTTTTTTTCGATGAGGAATCACCTCCTTAAATGTTTTACACTTATTCAGGGTCACCCTGTATACTTGTTTCGTTCTTCTCCTCCTCTAAACACTCTTTCGATCCACCCTGTATATATGGTGACGTTTTAAAAGTTATCCGTCCTGCTTCCATGTCGCCGACAGTGCCTTAGTCCGCTTAGATACAAATACGAATAGTATTCGTTAGACTTATCCCACGGTTCGAGCGTGCAGCTGCATACTCTCTCATCTTGTTAATGTAAACAAACTCTTTCACAAAGGATGCCGCCGCCAATATCTTATCTCAATGTAAACAAAGGATGCCGCCGATATCCGGTCGCTTAAATAAACAACTGATAAGAAGTGCTGACGTAGATAATATTCCTGCAAAGACTTGTCGGTTGAGTCATAGCCGCATCATCGCTGACTCCTCCCACTTTCCAAAATGGCCGCCGCCATTCACTGATCACGTGACACTTCCTCCCAACCAATGCCGTTGACGGATATTGGTTGACACCCATTTCAATATGCTGCTCGGCTATTGGATAACGGCCGGCGGCTATCACCACGCCACGACCTATCACAGCTCTCCCACCTCCCACTCTCAATCACACACTCCCATACACAACATGGCTGCCACCATTCCGACCAATCACAGGCCACTCATCCCCCCACCTTTTCCCTACTCCACATACAACCACCATCCCCACCTCTCTCATGAAACCGCCATTTTGTGGTGGTGGTGCGGAGTAACCGATGACCGGAGAGGTGCGCTCGTAGTGACATAGCCCTTCTACTCAGCATCACCATTGACTTTCCGAAAATGATAATGGAAAACGAGTTGAATTTAAAAATGTTAGAGAATACTGATTTATCATTTAGGTTTGGTAACACCAATCATCAGTAATCATTAGCAACAAAATATTTCGGTCTCGATTTGTAGCCAAGACATCTAAAAAAATTGAAAACTCATTGTCACGAGAACCATGTATTTTTCCTTTAAAAGTCTGAAAATCTTATTCTTACACCAAATTACATGTAACACTCCATTCATCGATACTTGTATTTATTCAAACGGTTAGGAGGGTTGCATTCATCCTGATTATATTTCTTGTTGAAATAATCTCCATCCCCAAAAACGTTCGGGTACCGATTTTGTATTCATTTCGGCCACAAAACAGAAAACTAGTCCAGTATCTTGAATTATGGAATTAATTAGAAGATCTCCAACATCAAGAAAACGTCCGCCATTTCGAAGTCCTTGAAATATAATATTAGGTAAAATGCGTTCCCACACAAACCATGTATTCATGCGAAATATCACTTAGAATGGATGCAATTTTGGATAGTGAATTGTCAGTAACAGGAAAGTGAAACTAAATAAAAGCTTGGAAAATTATCTTCATAGGGAGCTGGGACTCAACATCTGATACAGTTCATTACCCCATGATACACATGGATGATATGATGAGATGGGATTTCCCTTGTCCATTTCGAAGTTCATGCTTCCTGAGCGTAATCGTAGATATCAGTTCACGAATAATATCAAACGTTCATGAGTCTCAATGATGTCAGTCAGAAAAGAACGAACGATAACCGAGCTTATTATTTCAGCAAAAACAGATTTTCTCCTAACCATCACATTCAGCACACAATTTAGTTGCGAACCCTCATCTGATGGATCTTTGTTCTTTCAATGTGATGTAACACGATAGGTTTTGAGAAGGGTCAATATGAAATGTTTCTTTCTGCAATTCGAGTTATAATATTATCGTGGAGGAATTTTATATTCATTAGTTATAAAGAGGGACATTAGAGAATAAACAAGCAATTCAGTTTCATTTCAGTCAGATGCAAAATACAATAGCCCACATTATTTTTCTGAAAAGTAACAAAGGGCCCATATCGAAATCCAAACACCCCCGTATCTTCCGTAAATATTGGAGTAGAATTCTGTAATTTCCACGATCGTTAGACATACCGAGGATAAGTCTCAATCTCTTCTAAGGTTGACCTGAGTGACTTACACTGCGCGCCAGGGGCGATGGATATGCTGATTTCTGCGAAATATAATATTAGGGGGCAAGAGCTCAAAATTCTCATCGATTCGTGATCGGGACACTCCAGTAACAATCCATATTTTTGCCGAAAAATTCTCAGTTCTGAAAAATCTGAACTTGTCCCACTTCCCATGGAAACGTCCCCGTTTCTTCCGTAATTATTCGAGTAGATTTCTGAAATTCTCACGATAGTTTGATATACCGAAGATAAATCTAGATCTCTTCTGAAGTTATCCTGCGTGACATACACCGCGCGCCAGGGGCGATGGATAGAACGATTTTTGTGAAAATAATATTATGGGGCAAGATAGGCTCAAAATCCTAACCGATTCATGATCAGGACATCAACTTCAGTCACAATCCATAGTTTCGCGGAAAAATTCTCAGCTCTCAAAAATCCGAATTTGTTTCCCTTACGACTTCAACTAGTTCTTCATAGAAATAGCAGAAAACCTATCTGATTTCAATTACGAGGATTATCTACCCGAAACTGACACTCTATCCTCCGCTGACAAATTCATTTTTTAAGAGATAACTTACACTGAACTGATTGATATTATCGAGGGGCATGAAGAAATCTAAAAGTGTAGATGTGTTCTTTCTCAACTACAAAATCTTTCAAGCTATCAGATATATAATTTCAATACCTCTTACCAAACCCATTAACAGATGTATAACTGACTGTATTTTTCCAGATACTCTGAAAATCGAGAAAGTGGTACTTATTTCCAAAAAAAGGTTGACGGATGACCGCTTGAATTATCATCCCATATCCACCATCCCTTTATAGGAAAATTTTCGAACTCGTTCTGAAAAAATAACTTCTACTCTACCTAGAGAATGACAATATGCTGTTTCAATCCCAATTTGGTTCCAGGCCAAATTTTCAACTATTGCAACGTGAGGTCCATGGTATCGAGAAGGCCATTGATTCACTTGACATCCGTACACGACGTCAGAAGAAATCGTCTTTCGGACTCCGTCAACCCGAATGGCAACAGCATCAACGTCACGAAAAATCCCCAAGATATATTTTTTATCATATTTTATTGATATTTTATGTACTCTCTTTATTGATTTCATAAGCATTTTAATGTATCTTATTATGGAAAAGCTCATCTAACGTTTATCTAATTCTGTAATTTACTTTCAGTTTTTGTTTAAATATTCAACTGTGAATTTTCATTGTTCATCGATTCATAATTAAAATTCTCAAAAGGGGAGGAGTTATATTCTAACAGCCCTCATGAACTCATGGAAATATTACATTTTGAATACAGTAGCAACATTGTTGCAGCATGAAAATAGGAAATTAAGCCTAGACAGTTATTTATCTAAGCGCAGATATCGAAAGCGTTGCGTAGACTCTCCTGGGGACGAATCAATTTTATTTTGATTTCCATCATTTCGTCTTCCACCAGAAGTTTCAGTCAATCCCTCGAATAATTAAGAAGTTCATTTCATCCTTCGATATGTCAATTCCTACCAAGTATTCAAAATAGTTGAAAGTGAACAGATCAAGTTAGACGAGTTTCCAAAGCATTTGGAAATAAAATTTAAAACATGTTTAAAACCATCTCGCTTGCTTGCCCGACGTAACATATATATATATATATATATATATATATATATATATATATATATAATATATATATATATATATATATATATATATATATATATATATATATATATATATATATATATATATATATATATATATACGAAAAAGTTTTAAAGTTGTCGTGACGCATATTATTTTAAATTAACTTTTTCTGTACAGTTTTATCGGTGTATAGCAATAAAGCGACTGATACAGCTGGGAATTGTTTTTAAAAGGTTATTATTATTATTATAGAGGGAGGAAAAATAAATATAGATTGATGTGTTGTTCTGATTTTATTATTTTGATTAATCAAACATTTATGAAATGTAATGGTGTTGCTACATTGGTTTATGAGACAGATGATGTGATGAGATATAGTTTATGTGGGGTTTCAGTGGGATATGAGATTCTAAATTGTTTATTCAAATTGGTGATGTACATTCTATTGTTAATGCTGCTGTTTTTTTTTTCAATACGGATCATTCCTGGAAATAATATATTTTTCTAATGTTCTTTGTTTTAGTCTCTGGACCAGATTTTTCATTTTGTATGAATGAAGACGTGATTTGTAATTTTTTGTGATTGTTGAGTAATTTAAATGTAGTTTCTGAGAAGTCTGGCCAATGTACACTTTATTCCATGAGGTATCAAGTTAGAAGATATTTCCAAAGCATTTGGAAATAAAATCAAAAACATTTTTAGAACAATCTCGCTTGCTTTCCCGACGTAACATATACACGAAAAAGTTTTGTTGTCGTGTCGCATATCATTTTGAATTAACTTTTTCGGTACAGTTCCATCGGTGTATAGCAATAAAGCGACTGATTGTTATTATTATTATTATTAAGGGAGGAGAAATAAAGATAGATTGATGTGTGGTTCTGATTTTATTATTTTAATAAATTGAAGTTTTATGAAATGTTATGGTGTTGGTACATTGGTTTATGAGATAGATGGTGTGGTGAGATATAATTTATGTGGTGATTGAGGTTTCAGCGGGATATGAGATTCTGATATTGTTTATTCAAATTGGTGATGTCCATTCTATTGTTCATGCTGTTGATTTTTCCAATACAGATCATTCCTTGAAATTATATTCCTCCAATGATAGGTCTCTGGCCAATATTTTTAATTTTTTATAATTGAATTGCAACACGAAACCCTCGAAATTAATTCGAAAAAATGGTATGACTTTTGAATTTTATTTTTCCAAGCGGTTGAAGATACTAAGGAGTTTGTCCAATATATCCTTTTTTGCATGTATACTTTATGTTTTTTTTGTTGTTGTTGTGGGGGATTTCAGGTTTTAGTTGAGAAAATACTGTGGATAGGGTTCTCGAACTTTTGGGGCTGACTATCTAACTTCGATTGTTCACTCTTGATTTAGTTGAATACTTGGTAGGACTATTCAATATGTTGTCATATCGAAGGATGGAATGAAACTCCTTTGTCTCCAGGAGATTTTCACCTTGAGGGCTGTGAGGATATAACGTATACGCAATAGTGTTTGTTGTTGTTCGTCATTGTTTTCCAAAATAATAATTCATTATCATTTGATAACCTCAGGTAAGTCCATGAAAAAAATTGTAACTTGTCGTTTCACCAATGAAAACATTTTTGTAGACCGAAAAAAATATCCGAAGAAGACTATAGTCACAGTGGAATCTTCGGACATGTAATGGATAATGGAATAATTTCTGGATCCCTATCATAACAAATAAAATCTCCGGCTATGTTATGTAACCTTTCTCTTTTTCAACCTCTTTAACCTTATCCCAGCTCAGGAACATGAGTCACTCCTTCTCAGCAGTCGATTCCTGCGATCTGTATTGCCGACTATGGCACTTTCGATCCGATAAGAAATGCTGTTCAGTGGAAAAAGTGAGGTTGGAAATTAAAAAATGTATACCAATTGCAGGGAATGAACAAATTGGTTGATTTTTATTTAAATCAAAACTTATAAATACCCCACTCTGCGATAGCTATCTTATACTAGCAAAACAATGATATGAAATGGTGCAGTTTGGATGTTTGTGACAATGAAAGATTGAGGAAGAAAGTTCGAACTTATTACCAGTCTTTTGGCATGGGATTTTATGAAATTCCAACCCAAAACAAAGTAACCAGTAGTTTAGACACGTAAAGTTATTGGTTTAATGTGAAAGTTGCACTTTGAAGAGTTCGGATATTAGTATACCTTGTTGCTGCCTTTCTATTGAAGTTTCCAATCCCGTGGACGCATTTCTGGGATCTCAATGACAGCTCACATGCACTCCTTCCAAGATTTATCCTCTAGACCAGGTAGGTGGAATTTTTATTGACTATTTACTTCTTCAGTTCTGCTTTTCAAGAATTTTTCTCGTTCGGAAATTTTTAATAACACGTTTTCTTGTATTATCTATAATGCTTTTTTTTAAAATTTTCTACGTGGCTCCACTTTTTGAACTTTTTTCAATCTCCTGAGAACTTGTTATCCTGTCCCATAGCAACACTCACAAATTTTAATTTTTTCACAGATTTCCGAGTTTCTATGACTTCCTACCAAATTATTTGCTGTTCTAATCAATATTAATGATTGTATGCATGATATCTTATTCTTAGTCTTACATACTATTTACACATTCATATAAAATTATATTTTTTCAATTTCTGCCATTACATTTCATTATACATCATCACTTTTCCCACACAAACTCTTTCGAATCCCATTGGTGGGTTTTCTGTTAATGTGAATTGTCAACTTATCTATATGGTGATCTTACTTTAATTCAATGTTTGCTATAAATTTCAATTTTGATATGATTCAATCGTGGATATTCATTAGATATATCGTTGGTTATATATTTTCAATGACAAAACTACTTCAGGAATGTCCTCTTCATACATATCTATCGACTAGAGCATAGTATAAGGTTCTATATTAGTGAAAAAAAATAAAGAAAATTGTAAAATAGCATAGCATTACCGATGATAATAAAAATAACTTATAATAATAATGATAATTATAAGTTTAATTATTCAACAACATTTCCAAACAAACAATGTTTGCGTCAGACAACCCATAGATTCATTTTCGGGAAATTAAGTACACGTGATAAATTTGATGTCCAAATATTATTTTCTCAAAAATCGATAGTTTCATCTGCCTTGGCGTGCAGTAAACATTGCTTACGTGGACGTCAGTGGATTCTCAGACTCATCTCTAGAAACGATCACGCTCTCTCTTGTAGATGAAAATGGGTTTCTTGACTTGTTTTGATGTATATTTCCTCTTGGTTGAGACTAGATATTTTAGTTTAGACAAGACAAGACACGAGAGGGCTTTCCCTTGTCTTGTATTGACGAGAGGCATCACTAATGTCAGAATCTAATGATAATTCAAATCGAAACATTGAAAGAATCATACTTATAATTGTAACAGTATCGTCACCATCACTGAAAATTCAGTCAATAATTCATCAAACAGTCGAAACTAACCCGATCAAATGTAATGGTTATTTTGGATGAATTATGTATAACTGTTTTCAATTAGGACTCGGCAATGTTCCCGGTGGAATGCCTTTTTGAGAACGATGATATAGTTTCTGATATTTCTACCATGGTAAGCACGCGAAAAGTACAAATAATTTCAGTGGTTCAGACATATTTGTAATATATGTTCATTAATTCGACAGATTGATTCAATATACCAATTTTACAGTTTTTTTATTGAGATATATTATGTGAAGTGAATTGGTTATCTGAATATTATGCTGATATTTTTATGTGAAAATTGAAACAAAATTTGCTTTACCTTTTCTACAATAGAGGATATTTTCATTTTGATGATGATGGTTGGAAATAAGCGTGGATTGAAATTTGACATTTGACAGTTGTTTGGACGTCTCCAAGTACAAATTTGGTTTGTTCGTCTGTTTTGGTTTTATGATGCTCGGGTGTGACTATCGTAGGTTGTTCGTTTGGTGTGTTGAATAAAGGTGGAATTAGATGCATTATTTTTATTTTTTTGTTGGTTGGTCAAACAAGGAAAATATATTTACTTCGAAAGAAGGGGTATTGTTAAATGATGTTGTGGTATATATTACTCAAATGCTGTAGATACGTTTTGTCATTTAGGTATATTCTTTTTATATGAATAATTTCCAAAATTTCTCTTTTTAGTATTTTTTCTTTTGTCAAAATCTGTGTGTTCTCGTAATTGAATTCATGATTAACTCCTTCTTTTGTTTGGTTAGCGCTGTGGTACAGTTTTTTGTGTATTTGTGAGCTCTGATTCTGCTCTCTGAATGTTTGGCAGATATATACTCCTTTACAAGGTGGGTTATTGCAGGGGATTTCATAAAAAACATGTGTTTTTACGTTTTGGATTTTTATTTTTAGTTTGGAAAAAAGGATTTTTTTTAAAGTGTTGTGACCTTAATGTTGAGATTTAGTGTTGTCGATTTTTTTGTTGATTGAGTTGTAAAATAAATTATGTCTTTGTTGGAATATACTGTTGATCAAGTATTTGGGGTATTTGTTTTCTAATAATGCAGATTTGGCTTTTTTAATGGCTTTCGGTCGGTATTCAGAGTCTGATAACGTGATAGCTCTGTCTGCAAGCCCGATTATTACCGATTTTTTTTATTGGGATAGTGGGTGTTCTGAATCAAAATGCAAATACCTGCCAGACCAAGTGTCTTTGGTATGTCATTCAGTTTTCGGTTTTTCATTTTGTCTATGAAGGGTGAGATCTTAAAAGTAGATTTTTTGTACCTTTCTTCTTCTATCGTAAAATTCAATTTGTTGTGGTAGGACTTGAAAATGGTTTGGGTGAATTTTGATCCATTTTCCAGAATAACTAGTATGCAATCAACTACATATTTCATATATAATGGAATAATGAATTTTAGTTTCGGTGTGACAGTGTTTTCGAGGTCTTCTGAAACCAGTTGTGCTATCACGCTGGAGAAAAAGGCTCTCTTGGCGCAACCTTTAATTTGCTCATAATATTTTCCAATATACTGGAAATATGTAGAGGTTGATGTGTATTTTATTACTGTTAAAAACTCATCGATGGGTAAAAATGTATGTTCTATGTTTTCACAGTTTTTTCTTATAACGTCTTGGGCTAATTTAAGACGTTTATTTGTGTATAACGAGACTACATCGAGGGACATAAGAATGTTGTTTTTTGAGTTTTTTTATTTTTTAGTAGATCTTTAAAATGCATTAAATTCTTTATCTAGTAAGTATGGATTTTTTCCTACGCAATTTCCTAAAATGTCAGCAAGAAATTTTCATAGTTTTTCTTTATAGAATAAAAAACTACTGAATATATCGCATTGGGGTGAAAATAATGCCGACTTATCACAAGTCAATCGCACAAAGCTAGGCTTTGTCACTGTCAGAAACAGTCAATAGATATATAAGCCAGAAAAACGAAATAATTTTCCTACTGCGCTGCGGGGACCAGAACATTTACCCAAATTTTCTGAACATCAATATCAATCATATACTACCCATAGATGTAAATCTCCAACACAAATTCAAACAGGTAACCTCAAAACAAAAACAACAAACACAAGTTCTAAATTGACTCATCACAGATAATGAAAAACAAAAAAAAAATTGAGATACCAGGGCACGGTCAAACAAGGAAAAAAAAATAACCCAATTTTCAAAGGAGCATGGTTAGAAAACAGAACAAATATAGAAATCCATGGAGACATTAGAGAAATCCTAGCCATGGGCCCAAACTATGCAATAAAAACACAAAAAAAAAATACATCATAGCTACTGTAGAAACAAACTTAACCCATCTCCACGAACAAAAAAAAGTAGAACTAAAATTTAATATTTCATTATATATGAGATATGTAGATGATTACATTCTAGTTATCCCGGAAAATGAATCCAAATACACCCAAACTATTCTCAACTCATACCACAACAAATTGAATTTCACGATAGAAGAAGAAAGGGACCAAAAATCAACTTATTAGATCTCACCCTTCATAGAGAAAATGAAAAAATTACAACAGAATGACATACCAAAGCCACTTGGTCTGGCAGGCATTTGCATTTTTATTCAGAACACCCACTATCCCAAAATAAATCGGTAACAATGGGGCTTTCAGACAGAGCTCTCACGTTATCAGACCCTTGATACAGACCGAAAGCCATTAAAAAATCTAAATCTGCATTATTAGAAAACAATTACCCCAAATAATTATTCAACAGTATAATCCAACCAAGAATTAATTTATTTTACAACTCAATCAACAAAAAAATCGACAACACTAAATCTCAACATATATTCAAGGTAAATATAGGTCATAAAAGTCACAAGACTTAAAAAAAACTTTTTTTACAAAATATAAACAAAAATCCCAAGGGGGAAAAAACACACATATTATTCATGAAATCCCCTGCAATAACCCACAATGTAAAGGAGTATATATTGGAAAACCTTTCAACATTCAGAGAGCAGAATCAAAGCCCACAAATACACAAAAAACTGTTTCACAACATCAGAGGAAGACAAATCATTAACTCAATCACGAGAACACACAAGCGAGAAAAATATAAAAAAATGATAATTTTTGGAATTGAATCACATAAAAAAAAATGCTGTATATACGGATATACAGCAATTAAGTAAAACCTACAGCAACTAATTGAAATATACCACAACATCATTTAACAATACCCCTTCTTTTAAAATAAAGATTTTTCCCTTGTTTGACCAACCAACAAAAAATAAAAATAATTCACTAAATTCCTCCTTCATTCAACACACCAAACGAACAACCTACGATAGTCACACCCGAGCAACATAAAACTAAAACAAACGAACAAACCTAATTCAATTTGGAGACGTCCAATTTGGAAACGTCCAAACAACTGTCTAAAGTCAAATTTCAATCCACGGGGTTTTCCAACTATCATCGTCAAAATATAATTATCCTCTATCGAAGAAAAGGCAAAGCAAATTTCGTTTCAAGCACCTCTTTTTTTTTCAAATAATGTTGAAAAGAAACAAACAACACTAACAGCATAATGTGCAAATACAAAAATCGCCGGTTTCCACTAATGAATTTGTGTTAGTAGGCAAGAAATTGTTCCACACAAGTGGCCCAAAGTCTATTTAAACTGTTTTGTACATATAATCTGATGAAGCCTGAGGACCCCAGGCGAAACGTTATTGGTTTTCAAGTAATAAAATATGAAAATCTATAAAGAAGCATCCAAAATCATTTCTCCGATGAACCACACCAAAGAAAAAATCTTGCTACAAATATGCAATACATGATTCAAGAATAAAAAACTACTAACTATATGTATATATATATATATATATACATACACCGCACAGATTATAGGTGTCACTATCTATAATTTGATGCTTACCATATATATATATATATATATATATATATATATATATATATATATATATTATCGGCATAGGCCAACCCATCACCTGAAGATGACAAATGTGAATTCGCCGAAACGTCGTGAAATCGGACCTTTTGAAGACCAAGAACACAGCGGAAGGAAACCCAAAAAACTATCTCAACACATTATACCCGCAAAAATCGACGAAGAAACATATATATATATATATATATATATATATATATATTGGTCTTCAAAAGGTCCGATTTCACGACGTTTCGGCGAATTCACATTTGTCATCTTCAGGTGATGGATTGGCCTATGCCGATAATAGGCATGATAACAGATTTTGAAAAATGACATTTTTGTTTATAAATTTAAAATGCTTGTCAGTATCATGGCGTAGATTGTGACGTCACGTTTGAGTAATCAAAACGTAAACACTAAACGCTCATTGAATAGTTTAGTTATTTTGTGTTATTGAATATGAATTCAATATTTATAGGTGGTGTGCGTTGCCTCAGTGTAATAACACATCAATCAAAACTCCTAATGAGTTATTTGTGTTCGTTCCGCAGAAAAAAACAATACGAGACAAGTGGCTTAAACTTGCAAGGCGGGATTCAACAGAGATATTACCTAGTACTCAGCTTCATTTTTGTGAAGATCACTTCGACGTTGGTTTTGATTTTCTTTTGTAGATTCCAGAATAGTATATGGCAAAATTAATAATAAACAATATTTGTTTAGGTTATATTCCATCTCGCAGCACTGTTATCATAATAGGTATTTCATTCAGATTTCAGTTGCCAAATTATATGGAGAATTATATGGAAGAATATCATTTGATGGGATAAATATACATTTCAATAACATAACTTCGAATACTAACCTGTCGTGAAATACATATAAAAGTATATTTCAGAGGATTTGGATTTATTATATTACTTACATTTTTTTAAATATTATTTAATGTACTTGCATGTGAGTTTTGACATTTCTGAATTCTGCTGAACAAAAGTCTTTATTTGATGCCAAAAACTCTCCCAACATCAACAAGTCGATTCTTGACAAATTAGCGTTGTTTGCCTCAATGAATCCTTGTTCCACGACTCGCGTTATTTCACTTTCATTTCAATAACACCACAAATCTTAAACAAATCTGTGTAAACAAATTTGAATCGTGAATAAAATCACAGGATGACAACCAGTGCTGTTAACGAAACAAGTTGTATGTATTCGTTAGTAGGAGATTTAAGCCGGTTCTGGCTCTCCCCACCACTATGACGTCACGTGTGACCTTGAATGGTTGCAGGTGTGCAATGTGTGTGTGTTTGACCTTGAGATTTGACTTTGAGATTTGTCAT
>JAFIRS010008692.1:0-15135 GCA_018342105.1 Gonioctena quinquepunctata | reverse complement strand
ATGATAGATTTCCCGAGAATCCTATTTCGAGGTCATATTTGCGCAAACTTTTAAATGAGCTCCAAGCAACTGGTACGCTGAAAGATGCTCCAAGATCAGGAAGACCGCCTCTTTCAGAAGAAAAAAAGGTAGAAATTGTTGCTGAAATGGTAATCAACCCGACTCACTCGACGTCTGAAGCTGCTAAATCCTGTGGAGTGAGTTGAAAAAGTGTCCAAAGGGTCCTAAAAAAAGAAAAGTTTCATCCCTATAAAATGAAAATCCTGCATGCTCTCACGAAGGATGATCCAGACCGGAGGGTTGAATTTTGTGAGTGCTTAACAGGAACAATTGAAGGAGAACGGGGCTTCCTAAAACGTGTATGTTTCGCAGACGAATGCACGTTTTTTCTTAATGGAAAAGTCAACAAACAGAATGTACGATACTGGAGCGATACTAATCCGCATATTTTAAGAGAGGGGCATACCCAGTTTCCTAAAAAGGTGAATGTTTGGGCGAGGATTTTGGGCAATCGCGTTGTTGGACCGATTTTCATCAGAGGCAATCTTACAGGAGTTCTTTACAGAAATCTTTTAGAAACTGAAATTGAACCTCGAATAAGACAAATTGTATTTAAACAACCAGGAAGAGTTCGAAAATCGTAAAATCATATTTCAGCAGGATGGGGCACCTCCCCATTTCGATCGCATGGCTAGAGAGTTCCTCGATACAAACTTTCCTGGGCGATGGATAGGTCGCAGGGGAAGTACAGAATGGCCACCAAGATCTCCGGATCTTATACCTCTAGATTTTTTTCCTTTGGGGGTATCTGAAGTCAAAAATCTACGCCACCGAATGCCAAACAATAGAAGAGTTGGAACGCAGAATAATAGATACATGTGAAGAAATAGATGAACGGACTTTCATCAACGTGAGAGAAGCTATTTATAATAGAGCACTTCATTGTCAAGATTTAGGAGGGGGCCACATTGAACACTTGATGCAATGATTGTTGGGGTTAAATAAAAGTGTTATTCAAAAATAAATTATAATTTTTCAGCTAACTAATTTGTTTTGATTGAGAATTTACAGAACACATTCGTAGGCTTCGAGATTTTCCGGTAAGATGTACTGTTTATCCTTAATAAACTCTCTTTACGTCTCTTATTAGTCGAATTCATTAAGAGATTTAACTACAAATTAATAACAACGTTTAGTTAGCAAAATGTTTTACCGGAAGTGACCAAAATCCATACTTCATTTTAAACCGGAATGTCACTTTTCAAACGTTAATATTTGGAAAACAATTGAATTTTGAAATGATGTATTAGAGAAAACTGTTGAGAATTATGAGCAGATTTCGAAAATGGAATAATATTCTATTTAAAAAAATTATTGAAGATGACGCTCAGCCGCCATTTTAAAACTTTTAGCTGTGATTTTTTCATGAAAAAGTAGGTTTTTATCTCCTATTCAAGCCCTCCAAATTTCGTTGCGATATACCAGGTGGTTCAAAAATTAGTAGGGGGGGAACGGACTTTAGACGAGCACTGTATGTGTGCCAATGTTCACAAGTGAAAAATCAATAATCCCATATTTTTCTACCCATAGGGGCGGATAACTTCATTCCAAATTTTGAAATATGATCAACTATGAGGTATAAAAAAAAAAAAGGAAAACCCACTACAAAGTTATGCCTGATAGAATCGGTTAACGGACCAAAATTCAGAGGGTGAACGATCAATATCCTCCATTTTGCTACCCTTAGGGATGGATTTTTTTGTTCAAATTCAAATGGTACCAACTTCGAAGTACACACTATCCAATGAAAAAAGAAATCATCGGAATCGAACTGCTCTGTGAAAAGTTATGCTTGATCATACATAAAAAAAATAAAAAAATACGCGTCGACTAGAAAAACAATTTCTTTTTTATTTCGTCGGTTAAAAATAAACGCGTCGACTAGAGAACCTCCTTCTTTTTGATTTCATCGGTTAAAAAGGAATAACACTGACAAGAAATCACAGTTAGGCTCTGAAAAAACATACCATCATCTTATCGACCATCGGTTTTAACGCTCAAAATTTTCGAGAAAGCATTTTGCCTGAAAATTTGTCTGAGCCATTTACAGTCTTATCTGATTAAACCATGACTCGATAGTCTTTTTCTTCGCCAAATTTCTTATATACATAAATTTTCAAATTCCCGGTCAACTTTCCAGATTTTTTTTCCGTATCAACCATCCTCTGGCTATTACGAACATTAACAAAAATTATCCAAATCGGTCCAGCTGTTCTCACGTTTTGGAGTTAGGAATCTGTATGGGGACATAAATCTGTATGGGGCTAGGAAGTTACCTTCACAGATATTTAGATTTTCCAACCTCACTTTCTCCCTTGCGCGATGCTTGTGAGGTCGAGAATCACAATAGTGTTCATTATCGCGGAGCAGTCTCTAGATCGCAAAACAACGTCCGCTCGTCACCGGTATGGAGAGATTGTGTGATCCCAACCTAATTTTTTGTGGACCATGAAAGAAACAAACAGATAGACATAAAACGAGTTAATATTGTATTGCCATCCAGTTCTGAGCCATTTCCGAAGTTTCAAGTCTCTAGCTCATCGGGAAGTTAGTTTAAAATCGATTGCAAGATTTGTACCGGACAGTCACATAAGCAAGCTAATAAAAACGCGGTAAAAATAATAGTAGTTTATGTAACAAGTTCGCAAAGTGGGGCTTTAGCGGACGAATCGGAACATGAAGATGATGTCCGCTAAAGCCATTTGCGAACGTGTTGCATACAACAGTTTTTAGCTTTCCTAATAAACAGAACATAAATGATACACACATTTCCTCGCCGTGCATACATTTTCAATCACCATCTATACGCTAGTGTAAGGAAGTTGTCAACTATTAGTGTTCATTTTTCATGATTAATCAAATATTCTATAGTTCATTGCGCCTCCTGAAATGATTATACAGTGCTTCTCAAAAGTCCCCTCCCACCTTTTATTTTTGGAACGATTATACATAAACAAGTGAAATTTGGAAACTGAATATTAAAGGTTGTAAACTTCCCTACTAGTGATGATAGATGACGAAATCGTCAAAGATGACGTCACAAGGCCATTGTGACCAATAATTTTAAATGGAACCCTACGGCAAGCGACACCTCTTTTAAAGGTATCGAAAAAACCTATTCAATGATACTAATTTTGTTTGTGTTTATGGCAGTTTTAATGGCTCATTAGTAAACATTAAAATTTAAATTCCATTCAGTATGATATTAATTACAGATTTAAAAATCAGTATCTACTTAAAAAAATTGCTCGAAGGGACCTCCATTTACTTCCTGACAGTGAAATACCCTATTTTTAAACTCTTCTCGTACTTTTGCAAATGTGTCTGCGGAAACAGCTGTTGTAAAGGGAGTGGAGCACTTCTACAAGTACGTGTATGGAAGAAGATTCCTGTTGAGAACTGACCATGAGGCTCTCAAATGGCTCTTACAGTTCAAAAATCCTGAGGGTCAAGTAGCACGTTGGATCGAGAGACTCCAAGAATTCGATTTCGAGATCGAACATCGAGCCGGAACTAGCCATAAGAATGCAGATGCCTTGTCGCGAAGACCATGTCCAGATGATTGCTCACATTGCCGACGAGCAGAAGAGAAAGAAGCAACACTTTGTAGAACCGCGGCAATGGATGACAACTGGAATGACAGCAAGATCCAGAAAGACCAAGAGAAAGACCACGACCTTGGCTTAGTCGTCAGCTGGAAGAAGGGCAATCGAAGACCATCATGGCAGGAAGTCGCAGGTTACTCGCCGGCTGTTAAGTCCTATTGGGCACAATGGAACTCTCTTATTCTGGACAATGGGATCCTGAAACGTGTGTTGGAGGCCGAGATTGGTGGGGAAGACAGACGCCAATTAATTGTTCTCAGGAACAGAAGAGAGGAAGTGCTGCGGGAAATCCATGATGGAGTCGCTGGAGGACATCTGGGAGTGACGAAGACCCTGCAGAAAGTGGGGCAACGGTTTTACTGGGCCAATTGTCAAGCTGACGTCCAGGACTGGTGCAGAAAGTGCGCTGTATGCGCTACTAGCAATGGACCTCGAATACGACCCAAGGCCCCGATGCGTCAGTACAACGTAGGCAGCCCGTTCGAGAGAATCGCCATTGACATCGCCGGCCCGATTCCGTATCCGACCACGGAATAAATACATCCTTGTGGCAATGGACTACTTCAGTAAGTGGGCGGAAGCCTATGCCCGCCCAACCAGGAAGCCATCACCGTCGCCGACGTCTTGGTGAAAGAGTGGATATGTCGATTCGGTATTCCAATGGAGCTGCACTCGGATCAAGGCAGAAATTTCGAATCCAACCTGTTCCAAGAAATATGTCTACTGCTGAACATCCGCAAGACAAGAACCACGGCCCTACATCCGCAGTCCGATGGAATGGTGGAACGGATGAACAGGACGATCAACCGCCACTTGTCCAAGGTTGTCTCTGACCATCAAAGAGACTGGGACCATTATCTTCATTTGTTCCTGATGGCCTATCGATCCGCAGTACACGAGTCGACCGGTCAAACTCCTGCTAGTATTATAATGGGCCGAGAACTGCGACTGCCTTGTGACCTGAAGTTTGGGATACCGCCAGGACAAGACACTGCGGGAGAGGACTACGTCAGCAAATTTCGGCAGAGAATGGACGACATCCACGAACGAGTCCGGTTGAACATCCAGAGTGCCAGCGATAAAATGAAGAAGACCTATGACATCAAGGCCGACGCTGGAGGATTTAAGGTTGATGACCTGGTTTGGCTGTACAACCCCAAATATCGTCGTGGACTATCACCAAAGTTGCGGAACTCGTGGGAAGGCCCGTATGAAATCGTGAAAAGGATAAACGACTTTGTGTACCGAATCCGGAAGCCACCCCGAGGGAAACCAAGGGTCGTTCATTTCAACAGGTTGGCCCCTTACGCTGGAAACCATGACCAAGTTCGCACTCTCAGGCCACCGGAGGATGATATGACGTTCGAGAAGTTTATGTCCTTGTATTCAAACGGGCAGAAAGTTCTACATGGGGTTACTAGAGAGGAGTCACGAGACCTTTTCGAGGTGCCTGCTGACTACGCACTAGCGCACTGTGTGGCAGAAGATCTTCGAATGTCCAGGGGCAACGCCGTAGTGTTTTCCAAGAAATTTGGTCAACTCCAAACACTGCGGGAGCAGAATCCAGAAGTTGGTGGGGTGCTACAGTTGAAGAAAGGCCAGAGAAACATCTACTACCTAGTTACCAAGAGGCATTCTCAAGATAAACCGTCGTATGAAGATGTCTGAAAGAGTCTCACCAAACTAAGAGATACTATGGTGGACCAGAATCTGGTGGATCTAGCAATTCCAAAATTGTCCTGTGGTATTGATGGGTTGGACTGAAGAGTCATAAGAAGTATGCTGGAGGCGATATTCAGATCCAGCGGCGTCAAGATTTTGGTTTGCTGTAACCCTCTTCCACGACCGATCATGAAGACCGTGGAGTGTTACTTCCATCGAACTTCACGGTGCAGATATGGGGAGTCATGCAGATATCGTCACACTCCAAGGATGACATTTCGGGACGAAATGTCTTTAAGAAGGGGGCAATGTAACGAACCTAGGCCGGACCTGTCGCCTCATTCGTTGCCATCGACAACGATGATGTCATCCCCGGAGATATTCGAGAACAATCCAGTCGCGCCGCCGCGGATAACAACGGTCAATATTGGAAACAACTGGAACATGCTGGTTTCCAACCGCCAGAATTGGAAAGGTCGAGAATTCTGTAACGGAGATAAATAGGCGGCACTCAAGAGGGCAGAGCAGTCTCAGTCTGAACCAGCCCATAGGATCGAGCGATACAGTGGCGTAGTTAGTAATATAAATTAGTTGTAAATTTAATTGTGAAATAAATTAGTAAAACCAAGTTAAGTTTATTTACGTTACAGTACGAAAAGCTGCTAAAACAGTTAAACGTTCGATTAACAATACACAAATTATTAAATGTACAAAAACTTGGACAATTACAAAAACGTCGAATTAGGGAGACTAACAAAAACGTCAGCTTATTTGACAACTATCCAGAGGCGAAGCTTGAATTTGGAATTTTAGTATTAACTGATTTAATTCATCACAGCTTTGCGTTTTTTAAAAGTGAGTTGCCAAAACTGCCATAAACACAAACAAAATTAGTATTATTGAATAGGTTTTTTCGATACCTTTTAAAAGAGGTGTCGCTTGCCGTAGGGTTCCATTTAAAATTATTGGTCACAATGGCCTTGTGACGTCATCTTTGACGATTTCGTCATCTCTCATCACTAGTAGGGAAGTTTACAACCTTTAATATTCAGTTTCCAAATTTCACTTGTTTATGTATAATCGTTCCAAAAATAAGAGGGGGGGGAGAGAACTTTTGAGAAGCACTGTATACAAAGATCCTCAATACGTTTCAAATAGTGGATGGACACTTTAAAAGTAGGTACTAAATTGTAAAACGCATGACTGACTTTATTCACCTGTTCGATGACGTAGAAACTGCCCATAGACAAGCTCCTTGAGAACTTTTTTGGGACACTCCCCTTATCACCATATGGCTAAGGAAATCTGTGTTGGCCAAAACTTATCTTGTCCATTTTCTTTTCTTATTGATCAATTATTGCCTCCTGGGGTTTTAAATAAGAATAGATTAAGTGATTTCAAGCATTTCTTCATATTATTATAACTTCATATTTATATTTATACTTCTGTTTTTAACCTTATATATATTTTTTCCTAATAACAATATTGGCACTCATATTTCAATCTATCACATACAGGCCATGTACAAGCATCTGATGCTTCCATGGTCGTTACTAAGATTAACATAATGAAGAATGTCACTGGGTCTGTTAAATGACTTGAAACTTTATGACCGTGTAGCCTGAATGTTTAGAAATACACCTGTTTTTGTTTCATTTCCATCAAGCGAATAGTGTTGAAGCTACGACGATTTTAGTTTCCGTTCTATTCAAATATTTCGGGCGAGCGCGCCATGCTCGCGTGACGTCATTTTACAACGCAACGTTCTCACCGTATACTCAATCATTGCTTTGCTATCGGATGTTCGACCACAGTAATGTTTTTAACTTAAGTTTTTATGTGTTATAAGTATAATATTAGATATGGAGGAGGGTTTTGAAAAAGGTCAATCTGATAACTTGCCTGCAATAGACGGGTTAATGGTTGCCCACTATTTTTCAAATAACTCCGATTTCTTGGCCGCCGAGATGCGAGGAGTAAAAATGCAAAAGTAAGTATTACGTAATAACATTTTACTTTTTATCATAAATCTTTTGATCCCTATAAGTACATATTTCTTTTATAAATGTACGTCATACGTCATATTGATACTATGAACATCTTACTTGACCTTAAGTTCCTGAAGAGGAAGAATGCGTAGGTATTTGTAACAGGGTGGGACTTATTAAAAACAATACTGTGTTATTGTACCTACAAAGTTTGGATCATGACTTACATTTTGTATTTTTTTAATATGTAATGTAACAAGAAATTAACATTACCTGAACATTATGTACCAGAGGTACAAAACTTTTTAAAATTTGAACCCATGAAATATTTTTTTCAAAAGTAGGTTATTATTAGGATGCACGCGACTACACCTATTAAATATTACTAAGCTAAGATGAAAAACCTCTCATATTAATTTCCTCTTGGTAAATATAAAATTACACCACACATGCACTCTGAATATGGGGAAAATACTTTTCTTACGTGTTTTTGCCTCCTGAACACGAATCCGGAAAAAATGCGGCGATCTCATACAGTTACCGAGTTAGAGAACTTAAGAAAAAAATTTATCTCATTTTCAAGCACCGTTTTCTCGCACAAAACTCACTCAAAATGCCTCCTTCTTTTTACCAGCATAAACAATACACCCTAAATCCCTCATTTTCGGCACAACTTTGCACAAAATATCGTCGTTGTTATCGAAAAAATCCTCCTTCTTATACAGTTCCAAATAAACAATTTCAGACTTTGACACATGGAATTTATAATTTGCCTTTTTTTATGTTGGTAATAAATAACACCGCCCACAACAATTGCACACATAAATGAAGGGGAAACTATTGCTCACATTTGAATTCGAAAAGTTGGCGGTGATTCATTTATCACTAACATGAAAAATAAGGCAAACAAATCATTCAAAGTCTGAAATTTATTTATTTGGTAATGTATAAGAGGGAGGATTTCTTCGATAATAAAACGACGATATTTTGTGCAAAGTTGTGCCGAAAATAAGTGATTTAGGGTGTATTGTTTATGCTGGTAAAAAAAAGGAGGCATTTTGAGTGAGTTTTGTGCGAGAAAACGGTGCTTGAAAATGAGGTTAATTTTTTATTCAACTTCTCTAACTCTGGAACGGCATGAGACCGCCGCATTTTTTAGATTCGTGTTCAGGAGACAAAAACAGGTAAAAAAAGTATTTTCCCCATATTCAGAGTGCATGTGTGGTGTAACTTTATATTTACCTCCCTCTTTAATGTGATCGTGGATACGTGCATTTTTATTTATTTTATTTTTCATATATTAGACCAACTTGCGTTTATTTTATTTTAGATCGGCTAGAAACAGCTTCGGCGACGACGCTATTGAATATGTAAAAGTTAAAAGAGATATTTGAACATTAAAATGCCGAACCACCCCAGAACATCATGATTTGCATCCATTTCTATCGACTTTCAGGTTCGAAAGCAACAATAAAAAACAACTTTTCGGGTGCATTAGTAGTTTTATTCTAACACTTTGGCACAATACACGATTTTCCAGTTTCTGGATTCGACATTTTTATCAATTTTCGACGCAAACTTCATACACACAGCTCGGAAGCAGAGCACGCACTGACCAACCGTTGTAAAGTGACGTCACAGCGGCCAATGACACCGCGTCGTCGCACGCCCAGCTAAACAATTAAATATCTCGGAAACTATAAGACGTATCAAAAAAATATTTTCACGGTATTTTTTCATTTTTAATATAGTGTATTGTAAGGTAAAAATCAAAAGTTGGTGATATTCTTCATTGATCACAAACACAATCACAAACATGCATTTTAAGTTTCTGTGATGATTCGTTTATTCACTGTATGAATGTTCTTATACCTATTTTTTAGTGAATAAAATTATTATTATTATTATTATTATTTTCCAAAGAGTGTGAGTCCATGAAAAAAGTGCAGAGGCATGCATATCTGCAGGAGGTACACATTTTGAACATCTGATTTAATTTATTTCTTGGCTCGTTCAGGGTAATTTGGTGTAAGCATTCCAAAATGTATTTAGATTACTTCAATTTTATAATTTTACTGTTTAAAAATTATTATTTTAAATATTTTTTTTTAAAGTTACATAAATAGTTTTTCCCGTAAGAGGTCTGTGAGATGCAAGTGAATGAATTTTATTTTTTATGCGAAAAAATCAAGAGACCAGATTTTCTCGGAAAGGAATGAGGATTTCAAAAATTTCAGTTTAAGAAAAAGCAGTGGCGTTTCACTTTTCTCTTTAAAATGATTCATTGCAAATCCCGCACAAACGCTGGCAAGTATAAAAAGATATGTTGCACAGCAGAAAATACCTTTTGATGCATTGAAGATGCGTACTACGTTTCACAAAAATATCTATGGTCATACAGAAGGTATCATAAAAAAAAATTAAACTTCAGCACAGGACATATGTTTATTTGAAGTTTTTTTTCTCAAACTAGAACCCAAGATATATACAGGGTGTTCCCTAACTACGGTACGAAAGTTCAGGGGGTGTTTCGTTAGGTCATTTGACAAAAAAAAGTTCCTATGAACATATCTCCGGAGTTGCTTCGTTTCTGAGATACAGGGCGTTGAAGTATAAAAAAAAGGTATTTATAAAATATCCTGAATATCCTGAAACCGATGTGGTTGAAATGTGGTACAACTATTTGAAGTAATAATGCAATTATTTGGCCCTAAGTAGGTCCAGTGGCGTCTCAGTGGGCACCACAGCCAACAATACTGAGAAAAAAATATTTTCTCCTTTTCAGTGCATTTGAATATAAGCGTGGATTCTAAAAAGTTTTCTATTAGCGTGGTAAAAATACAACTTTTTGGCCTCCTGTGTTTTTTTTCATATTTAGCTTAGTTTTCGAGAACAAAAAAAATGAAGGCACTCTACAATCATGATTACCTGCTATGGAGACCAGCTGACAGTGATAGTATTGTCATATCAGTAAAAGTCATAGTTGTCAATTAGCAGTGATTCCATCATGAATACTTTTACTAACGCTGAAATGGCTGACATGCACTTTATTTATGGATTAGCAAATGGAAATGCGGAAGAAGCACGGAGAATCTACCAGGATAGATATCTTAACAGAGTAATTCCATGTGCTAAAACATTTAGAACGCTACATGCAAGATTATGTGAAACTGGAAGTTTTAATAAAAATGTGAGTGGTGGAAGACCAGAAACTGTAACAACGCCTGAACTAGAAGAAGCTATACTTGATGCGATAGAAGAAGATCTTCAAATAGTGCCAGGAAGATTGCACTGCAGCTTGAAGTAAGCCCAAAAACCGTTTGTAAACTTCTAAAAAGAAACCTCCTATACCCATATCACATACACCGGGTCCAAGCTCTACTGCCTACGGATTTTCACCCAAGATTAATGTTTTGCAGGTGGTTGATTCATACGATGGCACACAATAATAATTTTTTACCAAATATTTTATTTACGGACGAGGCAAATTTTTCACGAGATTCTATTAAGAACTTTCACAATAACCATTTCTGGGCCTACGAAAATCCCCACATTATTAGAGAAAGTCATTTTCAGCAACGATTTTCACTGAACGTTTGGGTAGGAATTATTGGTGACTACCTAATTGGACCCTTTTTTTTACCAGCAAGATTATCAGGTCCATCCTACACGGCTTTTTTGCGAACTCATTTGCCCATTTTGTTGGAAGAAGTACCCGTACTTGTAAGAGGCAACATGTGGTTTATGCACGACGGAGCTCCAGCTCATTTTAGTGTTCTTGCTCGTCAGCATCTCGACATCACCTACCCTAATCGCTGGATTGGACGTGCAGTACCTCAACATTGGCCCGCTCGCAGTCCTGATATGAATCCTCTAGATCTCTATCTATGGGGTCATCTGAAGGCTCTCGTTTATAAAACCCCTATACTAGATGTGAATGACTTGAGGAATCGAATAAGTGACAATTGCAATGTCATAAGAAATACTCCAGGTATTTTTGAACGTGTCAGACAATCAATGACACATCGATTGCAGTCGTGTATTTTATCAGACGGTGGACATTTTGCTCATTTACTTTAAGGTCGAAATTGTTTATTTTTTACTTTAGGTTTGTATTTTATGTTGTCCATGGATAATTTGTAGAATAAGTTAAAGTATTTTTTTCTCGAAAACGAAGCTTGATATGAATAAAACACAAGGGACCAAAGAGTTGTATTTTCAGTTGTTCAATCTGAAAAAATAGAATACTACAAAAAAAAGTACTTTTTTTTCAGTATTGTTGGCTGTGGTGCCCACTGAGACGCCCCTGGACCTACTTGGGGCCAAATAATTGCCTTATTACTCAAATAGCTGTACCACATTTCAACCACATCGGTTTCACGATATTCAGGATATTTTATAAATTCTTTTTTTTTAATACTTCAACGCCCTGTATCTCAGAAACGAAGCAACTCCGGACATATGTTCATAGGAACTTTTTTTTGTCAAATGACCTAACGAATCACCCCCTGAAGTTTCGTACCGTAGTTAGGAAACACCCTGTAAATATTAGCAAGTTATTAAGAAACTCCCTGTATAATAGAATGCTACTTATTATACCCGAGAGTGGTAACTTCTGTACTCTCTTATATCTCAGATCTAGGACCTGGAATAATTTCGAATGTTGAAAAATTCAAATGCATAAACGTAAGCCTCTGCGTGTGTCGGTTAAACAAGGGACAACGGAAAAGATTAAATATATCAATGGCGACGACCAAAGAACTATATCGAAATGATAGATCTAATCTAGGTCGGCGGCAATTCACGAATCCGGAACTAATGCGGATTCGAATGTCTTTCGAATAACGATATTCATTATAATCATTTCCATGCCGATTAACATATTAGATATGCTGTTAACATTTGTTAATGGCCGTCTGAAGCGAAAGCGCACAATCATGTAGGATGTTGTCTTAATTTCGTTTATGAATCGTTCGTTCAATTTAGAAATGCGGGCTACCAGAAAATAATTTCGGAGGAAGGGAAGTACGGATCATATGACGAGAATAAATTACAATTTTAATTCGATGTTATTCCAAATTTTCGACAAGGAACAAGGACCAACGAGCTGATTGGATGGGTATACTAGTTTCACCTTTGCTTTCCCCTCGTATCAGTTTTTTCAACCGTTCCATTCCAGCAACGAAAGAATATACAGTGCGCGTTAAAATTATGGAACAAATTCGATATTTCGCAAGCCATGTACTTTTGACAAAAATCCTAAAATATGTCGATTTTTATTTTAAAATGCCGATTTTTAATGTATATTCTAAAGAGGTTATGTCACTGGTTTTGACATGGTGACGTAATCGGTAATTTTTTTAAATTGGAATAAATGTCTTGTGATACCTCATCTGAAAGGCCTTTCAATACTGCATTCAATGATAATAATCAATTAGATTTTTTTTTGTACAGGTGAACAAAATTAATATTTTATTTCAATAAGAGAATAACTTTATATCCAACAAAATAGAATAGTTAAATAAGATTTTCGAAATGCCATCCACCAGTCTCTTGACAATAAGTGAATCACGGACACATTCCTTCTGCACATTGCGAATAACTTCCGGAGTAATTTGTTAATTCGATCCTAATTCGATTTTTCAACCTTGTAGATTTTGCGGCCTATCTACATAGACCTTCGATTTCAAATAACCCCACAAGAAAATCCGGGGGCGTAAGATCTGGAGATCTTGGGGCCACTTATCGGTCCGCGTCTACCAATCCACCTCCTAGGAAAACAGTTATTCAAAAACTCTCGAACATCACGTGCATAGTGCGGGGGTGCACCATCTTGTTGCAACCAAATACTTTCATTTGGTGAGTTAGGATTGTTGGCGTTTGGAAAAATATCGGCAAGGCTAGGTATGAGTTCATTTCTTAAAAATTTCAAGTAACGCTCCCCTGTGAGATTTTCTTCGAAAAAATACGGCCAATAATCCTGTCGTTTATTATCCCAGCCCAAACATTGACTTTCTGAGGGTATTGAGTATGCCCGTCCATCATCCAGTGAGGATTATCCCTACTCCAATATCTGCAATTCTGACGATTTACTGAACCATTTAGGCAAAACGTAGCCTAAAACGTGGATTGCGGTTACACAAATCCTGCATTATTTCACAGAACTCCACTTGGCGATCGGGATCATCATCATTGAGTTGTTGATGTAGCTGTACTTTGTATGGATGGTACTTTTCTGCTTTTAGAATACGTAATACAGAACTTTGGGATATGTCAAGGTCTGCTGCAATTTGTCGTGAAGTATTGTGAGGATTATTCTCTACACCTAATAGAACATCAAGTTTCACGTTTTCTTCTATTTTAGGACGACCAGCATTGGAATATGTTTGACATGACCAGTTTCTCTAAATTTTTTTCTCAATCTTACTGATTGTTGAACGACTGATAGGGTCTATTTGGATACTTCGCATTGAACAAGTCCATACCTCTTGCTGAGTTCTGGTTCTATCTCCGCATCCAATAAAAAAATTAAAATTTCTATCCGTTGGGTTTCACTTTGTAGCATAGTTTACTTTTAGAACCTTTTCACTTAGAATTTGTGAAGAATATTGTTGATATTTCAACTGACATTTATTTGACACTAACTTGCCTATTATGGCATTAATTTGTGATTGTCTTTTGTTTCCATTTTAGACTAGGAAAATAGCTAACTATTAATATTCGGAAAGGATCCATTGGTGTAGTAGAGCACTGACTCAATTAGTCTGCCAGACAGTCTAAGGATTAGAGCCTTGGCCAAAAAAGTAAAATTTGGCATTTTTAACACGCTTTTATTATCTTTACTTGTAACTAAATAACTCAAATGTAATAAAATCTTGGAAGTAAATATTCACCCACTTCCAATCTTCCGAATAATCTGAAATTTGTTTGCACATATCAAGGACCGATGACAATACAAGAATTTCTAATCATAATGTAATAATAATAAAATATATTTTTCCAAACGCCAACAATCCAAACTCACCAAATGAAAGTATTTGGGTTTCAACAAGATGGTGCACCCCCGCACTATGCACGTGATGTTCAGTGAGTTTTTGAATAACTGTTTTCCTAGGAGGTGGATTGGTAGACGCGGACTGATAGAGTGGCCCTAAGATCTCCAGATCTTTTCGCCCCTGGATTTTTCTTGTGGGGTTATTTGAAATCGAAGGTCTATGTAGATAGGCCGCAAAATCTACAAGAGTTGAAAAATCGAATTAGGATCAAAATTAACAGAAGTACTCGGAAGTATTCGCAATGCAAGAGGAATGTGTCCGTAGATTTTCTTATTGTCAAGAGACTGGTGGATGGCATTTTGAACATCTTATTTGACTGTTCTATTTTGTTGGATATAAAGTTATTCTCTTATTGAAATAAAATATTAATTTTGTTCACCCTGTACAAAAAAAATCTAATTAATTATTACATTGAATGCAATATTGAAAGGCCTTCAGATGAGGTATCACAAGACATCTATTCCAATTTAAAATTACCGATTACGTCACCATGTCAAAACCAGTGACATAACCTCTTTAGAATATACATAAAAAAATCGGCATTTTAAAAAAAAAAATCGACCTATTTTAGGATTTTGTCAAAAGTCATGGCTTTGAAATATCGAATTTGTTCCATAATTTTGACGCGCACCGTATAGGCCAGTCATCTTAGTCAAAATTAGGTAAGAATCTGGGAATTTGAGATACCCAGCTGAATATTTGTATAAACTTGTATTTTGGCATTCTAAAAGTTGTCTCAAAACCCTAGATATGGTAGGTATACGC
>JAFIRS010008691.1:0-15139 GCA_018342105.1 Gonioctena quinquepunctata | reverse complement strand
TTGAGAATAAAAGAAAGGGGAGTTAGAAAACAATCGACAGAAGTATGAAATATGTCACATGTTCTTTTCGGTTTTTCCTGAATAAAAGTTTATCAAAAACAACAAACATAAATAAGAAAAGAATAATAATAAAAATGAATGACACAAAAACGGCTAATAAAATGTTTAAGATGAAAGAAAGCGATACAAACAATGAAATAATAATAATAATAGATGGTAAAATGTTAAATATAAAAATAGAAAAGAATTTGAATAAATTTTACTTTCAAAAACAAGAAAAAGTTGAAATTAAAAAAAATATTAACATAAGACTTCAATTGAAAATTTGTGAAATGAAAAATATGTTTGTATTAGTAAAACAAGCAAGATTCCATAGAAGGAGAGACAAATAATAAAAATGAAAATTTAGGAATTAATAAATTGTAGGTTAACAAATTTGATAGGTAAGTTAGGAATAAAAAAGGAAAAAAGTTAAAAAAATAATTTGATAGATAGGTAGGATTTCAGAGACATTTGAATGAAATAAAATTTGCAAAAATTATATCTGAAAGCAAATTAAATAAATATCAACTATTATATTTTTACAATTCATTTCAGTTGAAAAGTTATTGGCCAAGGTCCTCTTGAATGTTTTCAAATCTTTGAAATTTTCGAGTTCTGAACTCATATGGGATGTACAACCACTGTCTAAACACCAACCCTTGTCCTTGTCAAAATTTGTCATCAAAACTGTTTCTTGTATTGTAATTGGTTCTACTGTTTATGCTTCTTCAGCCTGGCTTGCAATTTGACTATTTCTATTACTGTTGCGGCAGTCGATAGCTTTGTGTCCTATTTTATGACATTTATGACACCTAAAATTGAAATCAAGCTTTGTCCTTGTAGTTTTCTCAGGATTGTTAGTTGAATTTTCCTTTTTATTCAGAGTATTTTTGTTCTCATAGTGCCTATAATGTTTTTTATTTCTTGCATACATAGCACCTTGTACAAAAGAATCATTTTTATTCCTTCTTGCATCAGACTCCTCTATTATTTTGATTTTTAGAATATCGGGAGTTAGTAATTCGTCGCGTGATTCGATTGCACAGCGAAAATTCTCAAAATCATCGGGTAAACTATATAACAGCATTATTGCTAATAAGGTAAACTATATAACAGCATTGTTTCCAGGTGTCATCTTATTCAGGCGAGTCTGTCAAAGTGTTATTCCTTGCAGGCCCCTTGGATTGGTATACAGTTTCCAGTTTCTTCCAAATTTCCATCGAAGTTTTACACGATTTCACCTGCTTGAGCTCTGACGGATTTATGCAAAGAATAAGATCGGATTTTGCTTTTCTATCGCCAATTTCCCAGTTCTCAGCTGCTTTTGATGACTCTAGATTGCCATTCACAACTTCTGGTTTGACTACAGATCCATTCACATAGCCCCAAAGATCATTTTTCACCAAAACTGCTTCTACTTGAAGTTTCCAGGTGTCATAATTATTTTCATTCAAACATTCGATTCGCATAGTATTTCCACTCATTATGACCCACAATATATACTTATTCTAGGACAGATAGTTTCAGAATTGTCCTGGGCCCATAACCTGTTGTTTTTGATAAACTTTTATTCAGGAAAAACCAAAAAGAACATGTGACATATTTCATACTTCTGTAAACTACTTTATATATAAGGTGAACTAATAAAACTTGAATCTCCAACAATTTTCCCTTTTTTCAACTCAAAATTTTTGTTAGCCACGTTCATGTCATTCATTTTTATTATTATTATTTTATCATTTTCGTTCCCTTTTTGCAATTCAAAATTCATCTTAGCCATTATTATGTCATATATTTTCATTATTTTTACTTTATTATTTTTTTACCCTTTTGCAACTAAACTTTTTTATTGTTCTTATTTTTTTCTAATAAATTATTCTATCATCTGTTTTTTGTATAACTATGCCTTGACTTTCATTTTTCTCACTACTTGTTTCTAATGGTTTACATATTACTTCTGTATTTTCTTTGAAACTTTCTTCCATTTTTTCCATACTTCCTATTATTCTATCTGTGTTTTCTCTAACCCCATTTCATATGAAATCTATCATAGTTTCCCTGAAATCTTTCATGCATTCCATTAATTTTTGAAACTGACTCTCTGTCAAATCCATTTTTATTCACCAATATCTAGCCTTACACGTTGAAATGCCAATTGCTAATGTTCGCCCAGTGTTATTAAGAAATAATATTTTTCCTTCACTTAAATTGTTATGAAATGCCATATTGCCCTTACTCGCCTTTTTTGCCTTTACTTGCCTTGAAATGATATATTGCCTTTACTTGCCCTTACTCGCCTTTTCCGCCCCACGTTTTGTGCGCCAATTGTAATGTTATGATATAACAAAAATAAATTGTTGTTTATTTTTATTTATATTCAATTTTTCTTTCTAATATATATTTGCACCGCGTTGGGTGACATTTGTTATAAAATGAAAATTGTATAAATATACGATTGTTATAGTATGAAGATTGCTAATAATTTTCGCTCTGTATAATATATTTTGCAATGTTATAATAATTGCCAGCTAACGTCACTGTTCTCTCGTCACGTTGTTGCCAATTGTTATCACTTTTCTTACCACAGCTAAACTCAGTTGGTACGCCTCTTGTCTCAGATAGCCGGTTCAGGCAATTGAGCCACTAGCCACTGCTTGATGTCAAATTTCATTCTATTCAATGGTCATAAGTATGATTGTTGATCATTGTAGAAAACAAACGACAAAGTATCAAAAAGCAATTATTTTCTTTATTCAGGAAAACTTAAATTAATCTGGCCTACGATAGATAATTTATTCTATGGTCAATCTACAAATTTTCATGGATAATCATGAGGAAAGGTCATGGGTAAAATATACACAACCTCACTTTTACCTTGAAAGTGAAAATTTCTTTAATAGTTCAAAATCAAATGTAATAAAGTTCTTCTGATGTGATATCAGTTATTAGTGAGGTTATTCAGTTCGTGATGTGCACTAGGAAAGTTTATACCTGACACTGGAACTATCGCTGTTCATTACACACCCAGAATTTAGATTCCCTTTCAATCCAATGCTCTCAGGAACTCCAATACCATAAAGAAGGAACCATACAAATCCAAAAATCAGCTTTGGAATACTTTTATATGAAGTACATACAAGGTAATGTAGTTTGCTGCTTATAATGATTGAAATTCTTGAATTTTTCTTCTCCTCCTAACAAAACGTGGCATTCGTTTTTAAATTATTTTCAATCTCCTGTGGCTTTGTTTTCCGTCTCCTGGATACCATTTTTCCTCATTTCCTCTGATTTGAATTTTTGAATTCGCGCACTATATTGTCACATTTTCTCTGCTTTGGGGTTATTTGTCAAAACTTATCAATACACCTATTTTTCCTTTCTTATAAACTATGTACAATATTCAGTGATAATTGTCCATGATACCATTCCGTTCTTATTTGCCCACAATTTCAAATCCTACATTTGACCATACTATTTCCTGATTGGCTATTGTCATCAAGAAGTTTGTTGTTCCCCTATTGGTTACTTTTAGTTAGATACAATTTCATATACTGTATGTTTCAAGCCAATAATTTTGTTGATCACATTTTATTCAGGAAGATTTTGTAAATCTAGACTTTTTTGTTGTCTTTTAAATAATTAAGGGTTGTAATCATTATGACAGTGTATAAAATTGATTGTTTTATAGTATTTGGATATTTTTATTTATTCATATTATACAAAGGCTTCATAAAGGAAATATAATTTCAAAAATTATGTAAAAACAATCTCTTGAAACTAATAGCTATTAAGTAATTATTCTTTTTGTGGGTTTTTCCTTTTGAAATATATAACTGATTTTTCATAACATAACAATATATATATATATATATATATATATATATATATATATACAGTGTCACACATAAATACCAACTTATGGAAGTGTTTTTTATTAATAATATAATGAAAATTTGACTTCGCAGTTAGTTTGTGCTTCAGAAATGAGTGAAAAACAGCCTCTTTCTTTTTGTCATGTGCTACTCTAAACCTGTCAAATTTGACATTTTTTTCGAAAATCCTAAAAAAATCAGTTTTTTATAAAAATTTCTAAAAAATGACAAAAAAAAAGTTGCTCAATTTCCAATTTCATACCTTTGCTCCAAATTTGGACTCTCTACTATCACTTCGACTTTTTTCCAATTTTTTTAATTTTTGGAATCTTTCCCTCTACCGATTCGAACGAAACATGATTCAAATATCATAATTTTGATGGATACGAGACTTTAATATCATACATGCCTAGAAAATACCCACATTGGCCTGTTACCAGAAAAAAAAATTAAATGCACCTCCAGAAATTCGTCTTTGTTGTTGCAAAGTTCATCTAGTTTTTCATTTCATTGTGAAACTGATTCGGATTTTCAATGTATGGATGTTATTATGTCAGTAATCGAATAAACTAATTTCTCTTCTTCCTTATTACACTCGCATTTTTTTTTTTTTAAGATTTGTATCCCGTTAGCTGCAGATGCAGGAATATTTTGATGTAGTTTACAACCCAACAGTGTGAGTGTTGGATGTAAACTATTTGATGTAATTTTCGAGCAAATAATAATTTTTCGCAACGTTTCTTGAATTAATTTCATGAATCTCATATCCTTTATTTTTACCCTTAGATGTGTAAAAAACATTAAACCAAAATAACTATAACCAAATTCACAACAAAACAGCGTAACACTCATTGATTTATCTCAATAATCTCATAAAGAACCCAAATTCATCATTCAGTATGCCGTCCTTCCCGTTCTATACAAATTATAGTACTTTCATTCACAGACTTTGTGGCATTTTTATTAAATAGGGAATTTATATTAGCACAACACTCCCGAATGGTATTCTCTAAATGTTCTTTGTTTGCAAATGGTCTGTGCTTATACACTTTTTGTTTCAGATAACCCCATAGAAAAAAATCCATTGGAGATAAGCCCGGTGATCTTGGTGGCCAATAATCTTCCCAATCTCGTCCTATCACTTTGCCTCCAAACATCTGACTGAGACACTGTTTCACTTCCACCGTTTGGTGGATCGGTGCCTCGTCAAGCTGATACCACAAATTTCGTCAGAGCAGATTATCCAAAATTTCAGACAACTGAGTCATAATTAATTTCTGTACATGTCTGCGTTCAAATTTTCTCTAAAAAAATATGCTACAATTATTTGTTTATGTAATAAACCACACCACACATTTGTTTCGAATGAATATTGGTCACGGCATTGGATTATTGTTGGACCACCAGCGACAATTTTGGGTACTAACTGTTCCGTTCGACGTGAAAATCGCCTCGTCTGTCCATAAAATCCTGTAGGGAAATGTGATATCATTTTCTCTCTCACCTTGGAACCAAAATGAAAATCCTACTCGAATATCGAAATCTCTTTCTTTAAGAGTGTGTATACCTTATTGGATTATGTGGTTTCTTGAAACGATTGTCCACAGAGCCAGTTTCTTTGAATATTTTCAATATCCTTCCCACGGTACTTAAGTGAATATTTCTTCCTGGATGCCGGTGGTTGAAAATACAAGCAACATCTGGATATGGCACATTCTCACTCATAATAGAACGATTTCCACTTTGTCTTGTGGGGATAACATTGTACATAATACTTATTTTTGAATTATAAATGTTGGAAAATCTGTAGACAAAACAACTCGATTTATTAAACGCAATTATTTGACATTAACCAAAACTGGAAATTTCTTTCAAAAGCCTACTAACGGAAAATTTTATCTTGATTTGATCAATTGTACTATTTTCTTTTCGAGATGTTGCATTAGTCTTGTATTGTTTAAAATCACGAAATTTGGTATCATGTTCCGTACAAATCGCTAGAACGAAAGTCTTCTGAATACTTATGAAACTGTAGGTCATTGTTCAGTTTACAGAAAAGTATGATACTTCGGGTTTGTTTTTAACTGAATTATTGGTCAGAAAAATAATCAAACTGGATAAAAATCTATTAAAAAAAGAAATACGAGTGTAATAAGAATGACGAGAAATTCGTTCATTCGATTACTGACATATATTGAAAATACGAATCAGTTTCACAATGAATGAAAAAACTAGATGAACTTTGCAACAACAAAGACGAATTTCTGGAGGTGCATTTATTTTTTTTTTTTTGCTAACAGGCCAATGTGAGTATTTTCTGGGCAAGATATGATATTGAAGTCCCATATTCATCAATATTATGAAATTTGAATCATGTTTCGTTCGAATCGGTAGAGCGAAAAATTCGAAAAATAAAAAAAATTGGAAAAAAGTCGAAGTGACTGTAAGAGTCCAAATTTGGAGGAAAGGTATAAAATTGGAAACTGAGCAATTTTTTTTTGTATTTTTCGCAATTTTAAGAAATAACTGAGTTTTTGATGATTTTCGAAAAAAAAAACAAATTTGTCAAGTTTAGAGTAGCACATGACCAAAGGAAAGAGGCTGTTTTTCATTCATTTTTCAGGCACAAACTAACTGCGAAGTCAAATTTTCATTATACCTCTCAATAAAAAAAGTTCCATATGTTGCGAACTTTATGTGTGACACTGTATATATATATATATATATATATATATACTCAACAAGATCACGACATTAAAGTTTTTAACAAATGTTTATTTTGTTTATTATAATTTTTTTAATTTAACAAAAGAAAAATAGATTTTTTGTTAATCTAGATGCTATTGCTGTTTCTGCATCAAATGAAGGTATTCATTCACATCTAAAAACAAACTATGGACATTTATTTTTGAATTGTTTATAAACAAATTGATTATCTTAATATAAAAAAAAATTGCCATTTTTTTGTCTAGAGAATATAATTATTTTACAGAAAAAATTATCAATAAAAGGTTTTCTTATTGTTTATAGTAGTTTGTTTTATATTTTCGTCATTTAAATAATTAGTTGAGATTTTTTTTTAAATCATAATTGTCATTTTCCTATAGAATAACAAAAACTAAAAATAAAATGAAAATTTGATTGTTTATTAAGTTAACAATTTGTTATAAATGAATTCCAAATCTCATTAAACTACTAAAAATTACAAAACAACCATAAGCAATGAAGTCTTGAAATTGGTTTTTAATTTTTCATAAATTTTTATAAAATTACGGTTTATATTTCTTTATGAAATTAGTTGAAAAAAACAGATGAATTATTCCACAAAAAACTGTGTATCTTGAGTATGTATTAACAAATATGTGATTGAACACCGATAGAATACATGATGAATTTGACATTATTTAAATAAATCCGTGTATTTCATGAACAATAAAGGTTAATGACTAAAACCAATTTTTTTTAGTAACTCAAATACTAGCCTATAATATCGTCCTGTAGTACAAAAGGGCTTACTTTCATAATTTGAAAGATATAAGCACTCTAAGAAGTAGATGACGGAATTTTTTATAAACAAATGCATATAAAGAAACCATGACAGATACAGACTTGGAGAAAAGTTTATTTTAGAGATCATCTTGAGTGTTGATAACTATATCTTTGATGGTTTGAAAGAACAGCGGTTTAACTTTTATATACCGTCATTATAGAAAAATCTATGAAAAATAAAAAAATTCACATTTTGTTGCATTTGAGTAATTTTGAGTTTCAGAAAAAAAATATAATATGATTTGAAATTTGTTTAAAACAGATTGTTAACTTAATTAACATTTACAAATTTTATATATTTTCTTTATTTTCTGTTATTCTATTGAGAAATGCCAATTATTATTTTCAAAGAATAAAAAATGTCTTAAAAAATTATTTAAGTAATGGAACTATAAAAAAAACGATCATAAAACATAAAATAAAATTGAAGAAATAGTTTTTTTGTGAAAGAATAATATTCTATAGACAACAAAATGGCACGCAATTTTTTATTAATCAAATATTTATGAAAACCGAGGTCCAAAAAATAAGGACTCATTAACAAATGCCTAACTAGTTGAAAAATAAACTTAATTGTTTTTTTCTAACAGGACCCTGTTCTTTCAAGTGTTAAGCACACCATAATTCATTGAAATTTTTCAATTGATATTTATTACCATAAAAAAATACTTTATGTGGTGCGCGCGTGCCCTAGCGGTCGCTCGGAGCCCTATCTTCAGCGTTAAATTGAAAATATGAATATTGGAGATAGAGTTTCAGGAGTCTGGACTTTTTTATTGAAAATTTCCTACTCTTCAAAAACATTTTTTTTTTATCGCTTATAGTTTTTGAGTTATTCCCAAAAAACTGATCCACTTTTTTTGTTTGTGTTATTTGTTAATAACAATTGCAATTTTCGTCATGGAAAAAACAAGAAAATCCTTTCTCAGAATTGCATCCCGAATCGAATGAGCTATTGCTCATATTTTTTAGAGACTTGGAACTATTTTTCGCAGAAAACTCGCTTTTTGACTAGAATTAATGCTATTCTACCTGTTCTGTTGTCTCGTATTCGGATAATCAGTTTTTCACTATTGTTTAGCTATACCGTATACAATGGATAATTTCGTATCGAACAAAATGTTGCATAATGAAGTGTCTCACTCCCTCCATTATCTACACCCCAAAGGCACAATCTCAAATTGAAATATTATAATTCAATTCCAGCAGAAGCACACAAGTGTTTCATTCCTTTTCCTGGTACCTACTGAGGATCGCTAAATCGAGTATAAATCTGCATGTATTGATGGATGCCCGCATATGATAGGAGATCTACCTAGTTATTTTTGTACCGAACAAGGAGAATTTTTTCCAATGAAAACTATAGTTGAAATAATTCATTTTATGAAAATTTTATTAGAATATATTATATTCGAAATGGGTATTTGGTGTTTGATTGTAATGCTGCATTTGACTCAATTAAATATAGGCTGGGCGTAGTCCCAATTATTTTGTTCAAACCACTAAAAAATGTTGCTTTTGTCTTGTGTAGC
The DNA here is from genome assembly GCA_018342105.1 of Gonioctena quinquepunctata. Taxonomy (NCBI): domain Eukaryota; kingdom Metazoa; phylum Arthropoda; class Insecta; order Coleoptera; family Chrysomelidae; genus Gonioctena; species Gonioctena quinquepunctata. The sequence goes on along the minus strand of JAFIRS010008691.1, from coordinate 6,144 downwards.
TTTTGGAACAAGTTGAGTATTTGAAGATATAACGAAAACATAAAGGGTGAAATACGCATAGTTGATGGCAAAAATTAAGTAAATATGTTGGAATTTTATCTATACCGTCATCCAAAGCATACGAGTTCGTTCAATCGGTCCATTACCATGTCATTCAACAAGTTTTTTTTTTAAATATTCTCTAGACAACAAAATGGCAAATGTCCTGGATTTTTTTTTCGAATGTTATTAAATGCCTTTGTTTGATGCAAAAACAGCAATAGCAAAATATATGGATAAACATAATTTTTAGCAATATTTTTGATTTCTAATTTTTTGTTCACTTCAAAATTTATAATGAACAAAATGAACAACTTTTACGAACTCTCATAACGTGATCTTTCCAAGTATATACATACCAAGAGCTCCAAGTAGAAAAACATTTTTAGAGCTATTATTCAAATATTTAAGCCGTTTTATATTAGAACCGATGTCTGAAAAATAAGGACTGATTAACAAATGTCTAATTTGTTGAAAAATAAACTTTATTGTTTTTTTTCTACGAGAACCCGTTTTTTCACACCATAATTTATTGGAATTTTTGAATTGATATTCAATACTATAAAAAAATTCTTTTATGTGGTGTACTCTCTTCAGAGACGGCGCGCGCATCCCTATTTTCAGCGTAAATTGAAAATATAAATAATGGAGATAGAGTTCCAGGAGTCTGAACTTTTTTATTGAAAATTCCTTCTTTTTGAAAAATTTCTTTTTTATTTTTATTATCGCTCATAGTTTTTGAGTTATTCCCAAAAAACTGAACCCCTTTTTTTGTTTTTGTTTTTTGTTAATAACAATTGCAATTTTTGTCAGCAGAAATAAACGAAAAAATATCTTAATCAGAGTTGCATCCCAAATGGCATGATCTATTGTTCATATTTTTCGAGACTTGGAACTATTTTTCGCAGGAAACTTCTTGACCAGACTATTAATGTTATTCTAGGTGTTCTGTATCGAACAAAATGTTGCATAATGAAGTGACTCACTCCTTAAAATTTTTCTGTTTTGGTTTTTATACATATTCCGCTCTTGTTGGCCCTGATGAAGTTTAAGTGCTAATTAAATGAAACGTTGACTGATAGTCAGGATTTTTTTTTTATCTTCTACCGACAATCCCTTCATTATCTACACCCCAAAGGACACAATCACAAATTGAAATACTATAATTTGATTTCAGCATGCCCACACAAGTGTTTCATACCTCTTCCTGGTACCGAGGAACGCTACTTCGCGTATAAATCTGCATGTATTGGTGGATGCCCGCGTATGATAGGAGATCTACCTCTTTATTTGTGTACCGAAGATGGAGAATGCGAGTGCGAACAATGAATCATGCGATTTCCACTGATGATTTTTTTCCAATGAAAACTATAGTTGAAATAATTAATTCCATGAAAATGTTATTATAATATATTATATTCGAAATGGGTTTTTGGTGTTTGATTATAATGCTGCTTTTTACTCAATTAAATATAGGCTGGGCGTAGTCCCAATTATTTTCTTCAAACCATGGAAAAAGTTGTACTTGTCTTGTGTAGCTTTTATAACAAGTTGAGTATTTGAAGATGTAACGGAAACATAAAGGGTGAAATATGCATAGTTGATGGCAAAAAATGAGTAAATATGTTGGAATTTTATCTATACGTCATCGAAATCATACGAGTTCGTTCAATCGGCCCATTAACCCTTTGCGATCCTTTATCGGGGCAGACCCGACAGTAAAATTATAACGTTCGGGTCCGATGTTGCTGCGTTGCTGCTTTTTTGTTTTAGATTAGGCCGTGTTTGTTTTCTGCGCGTGTCGAATTAGGCAATCCAAACGACGTGACCCAATATGGAGGTTGTTGGCACACAAACTGATAATCGCCATAAGAACATCATTGTCAGTGTGCTCTTTTGGCTATTTAAAGTGCATTTTTGGTTATTTTCGGAGCTTCTGTGTTGTTAATTAATAAAACTCAAATGGAGAGTGACTATCTGAAGACACTATTGTTGAAAAACAGAGGCTTTGATGAACGGTATGCATCTTCTGTTTACATTTTTATCAATGTATTTGTTACAGGTATAAAATGAAGTTGAGATTATCAGTGATTTAGATCCTTTCACACTGAATATTTCTGAACTGAATTGTTCAATTATTGGTGCTCCTCCTGTTACGAATATGGATATTATTTCGTATTCGATCTTTACTCATTATTTTCCCAAATGCAGATGGAGCCCTATACAAGTTTAGAATACATACATATTTTGAATCTGGCTTCGTTGTGAAGATGAGGATCAAAATTCAAAATCATTCATTTATTTAAGTTAGTCTAGTATGTTTTTTCCTAGGCAGCAGGTTTTTTCTAATGGGTAGGTACTTGTACAGTTGCAAATCTTGAGCCATCGAAGTGAATTATTATAAATTAGGAATAATAATACATGAGAGGCAATTTATAACTTCTATTATGTTTATTGCGACATTTGTTTTTATGAAAGGCTTTGATTTGATATTTAAGAATATTATTTTCAATTTCTCAATAGTTCTTTCTAATCAACATACCTTTTTTTCCGGTCAAGTATGCCCGGAAACAGTGAAGTATTTGGTCATATTGGTGCTATATTAGAGGATATGTCACGCGCAGATTTGGAAGCTGTGCGGCCAATGCCATCCAGTAGAAAACTTATTGGACGACTGGCCTCCTGCGCAGTTTTTTAGTAGGAAATAAAATAATATTCCAAATCTAAATGAATAAATATCTATATTTATTCATATATATATATATATATATATATATATATATTACTTATTTATATATATATATATATCTATATATATATATATATATATATATATATAATATATATATATATATAGTTTTGAGTTTCTTGAACCAGGAATATACAATGGAATATGAGTTTCTTGGGGTTTCGGTTTTTTTTGTGAATGACAAGTCTTCTTTTAGGAGATAAACATTTATTTCTTCGACGTTTCGACCGTGTCCACGGTCTTCTTCAGGAACTACAAATTTATTTTACGTTGACACAAAGATCCAATATTAATGATGAAATGGACTTACCTAACAATAATTAGCGGGACCAATATTTCGAAAAGAGGAAAGTGTAAAGGCAGCAGATGATTTATTTTCCATAATTATACAATGGAAAATCTGGAAGAATCCGCAATACAAGAACTAAATTTCACATTACCCCTTTTCCTACGATATGTTGATGATTCCAGAAGACAAGATAGATTATACATTCAATATTTTCAACAAACTCCATCCCATATTACAATTCACATATGAAATATAAAATAATAAAAAAATCAATTTCTTAGACCTTACGTTACATAACATCGACAACCATATTGAAACAGAGTGGTACACAAAATCAACCTGGTCCGGCAGATACCTGAATTATGAATCTCATCACCCCATCTCCCAAAAAAAATCTGTTATCATTGGGCTTGCAGATCGTGCCATCACCTTGAGTGATCCAATTTTTAGACCGGAAGCTATTAAAAAAGCTAAAAAGGCATTACAGCTCAACAACTACCCCAAAAACATGGTCGACAGCATTTTCAAAACACGCATTGATAAATTTTACAATAACCAAATTTACCCAAAAACTCCCAACAACAGTTTTCACATTTCCATTCCCTACACTAAAGGATTATCCGAAAAAATCACGAAAATACTAGCTCCACATAACATCAGTGTCAGCCACAAGAGCACAAAAACCCTGACGACTAATTTTTCAAAACTGAAGCCCAAAATCCCACAAAATAAAAAGACCCAAGTAATTTACAAAATTCCATGCAATGAACCAACATGCAACAAAGTCTATATCGGCCAGACCCTTCAATATCTTGAAAATCGCCTGAAATCTCATAAATATGCAAAAACCGCTTCAACTGCCCTGAACAATCATAAAATTATACAAATCACGATTTCAACTACGACCAAACGGAAATACTTGCTACCGAATATAACACCAAAAAACGTGAATTCCTCGAAATGATTCATATAAAGAAAACTAAAAACAGCATAAATAATAGAACCGACATCACTAACTTAAACAAAATATACCATAATCTACTTTGAACAATACTACCACCTACATTCACCGTCCATCACGCCATCTATAACAGAATCGACAAACATCATATCTCCAGAAAAGCAAGAAATTATCAATTTAAACAACCGAAGTAGAATCCCACATAAACTTCCGTCCACCGACAACCCAAGTCGCTTCACCGTACCATTCCAACGATAGTTCACATCCATATCAACCAGCCTCCTTATCAGATTGTTCACGTTTGATTTTAATAAAAAGAACAACAACAAAGTCTCCCGGTTATTTATACACAATGGAGAGGAGAAAAAAATTGTATAATTATGGAAAATAGATCATCTGCTGCCTTTACACTTTCCTCTTTTCGAAATATTGGTCCCGCTAATTATTGTTAGGTAAGTCCATTTCATCATTAATATTGGATCTTTGTGTCAACGTAAAATAAATTTGTAGTTCCTGAAGAAGACCGTGGACACGGTCGAAACGTCAAAGAAATAAATGTTTATCTCCTGAAAGAAGACTTGTCATTCACAAAAAGAACCGAAACCCCAAGAAACTCAAACTCCGTATATATATATACTTATATATATATATATATATATATATATATATATATATATATATATATATATATATTATATATATATATATATATATATATATATATATATATATATAGGTAGTATGTACTGTGTGTTTGATAATATTACTATTTTTATTTAATTTTAAAATTGATTTCATGACAACTCCATCTGTTACTATGCATTTTCCGTTGTTTTTCTTAATAAATAAATGTTTGTTTATTCGTTGTTTTACTAATTCAGTTGATTCTCTCAATTCAATACCATTCATGGAAAAAGACACCGTATTAATATTTGTGAATAGTACGATTTCGTTAAGTATCATATTTCCAATTTTTACTTTTAATAAATAACAACACCCTTTGAAGGTTGTAGGCGATGTGGTATATTGATAACGCTCATTTCGGACGTCCATTCTTGATGTATTTGAAAAGGTTTTCACGACGTTTTGAATGTTTGTGTCTGCAAGCATCTGAATACAGTATTCACCTGAAGACGATTGCAAATTCAAGCATTTGAAACGTCCTGAAACCCCTTTCTAATACATTAGACGTCCGGAACGAGAGTAATCAAATACACCCTTCACAAGACTTGATCGAGGCTTTCGAAATATCTATAAAAGAAGGTTGCAATTGAAAAACATATTTCTATATATTTTTATTTATTGAGTCACCAGAATCCTAGAGGAAATTTGTATCCCGGTAATTCAATAGCAATACCCATAAGAATGTTTTTTGAGGAGGTAGGTACATATACCTATACGAACATTCATTTTGAGTTTTCTCTACTTTTGGAGTTGAAAATATATCAATTATATTTATGTATATATAAACTTCATTTGAAATGGGACTTCCCAATGTACAATAATTCAGAAATATACAACTAGGCGAAATCATACAAATAATCATAGGAACAAATCATATCACAAAAGTTTTATCCATGACTGAACAATGGATATTTTCATGAATATGCACACAGGGTATGTATGCTGCAGCCTCCCTGATACTCGATTTTCGAATCCGTAAGATCTCCTCGGTTGATTGCAGCTAACCATAAAGCTCTTATTCTCCTCGATAAGGCATTTTTACTGTTCAAAAACTTATAATTTAAACTTGAAGGCACCGAGTGAACCCGACTCCTTCCTTGTCGTGACGGGACCCACAGTTAACTACAAGCAAGTGAGGGGCATTTTCTTCAGTTGAAGCACGAATTATAATCCAAAATTGAAAAAATCATTCAAATTCGCACAGAAAATTCCAAATTGAACACTTATACCACTATGGTCGCTTATGGCGAATTACAAGTGTGCCCAACAGCCGTCATATTGCTTTCGTTTTGACAGGTCGATGTATTGTCTAATAGGCTATTGTTCATTTTCTTGGCGGCACACACTTCCAATTATATTGTCTATCTTCCTTCCGAAGACTGAAACCCGTGTATAATTGTTAAGAATCATAATTTGGTGGTG
>JAFIRS010008690.1:0-15160 GCA_018342105.1 Gonioctena quinquepunctata | reverse complement strand
AAGGTTAGGGTTATTGTATCCCCAGTTAAACACACCCTTCCCCCTTGGTATCACTTTTAGTGCTTGATCTGTGTTCATTTATTTTGTAAATAACTTGAGGCTGACTACAGCCGCCCTGACTGTATTGATTATTAATATACCTGTTTATCCTGTTTTAGTGTTCTTTCATTGATTGTTTTGAGTAGAATTTGAACATCTAGTGCGCAGTCGCCACCCAGGTTCGAAACCCAGTTAAAGGCAATTAAAGCCTGCCTTGCTGGCCCTGTTACAGTGTCACGACTATATTGACCCCTGGAGTGTCTTTCTTCACTGAGACTGCCCGAGCACAAGTGGCCTTTTCCACTATAAAGCTAAAGGTGGCGCCGAGGAAGGCCGAGAACAGTGAAAGGCGCCAAAGTTTGATATTAGGGAAGAAACCCTTCACAAATTTATTATTATTATTTTTTGAAAGTGGTGTTGCATTTTTTCCAAATTATTTTATTGTTTCGTCCTTATCCCGCCATAAACATGTAATTTTTTCAAACTGATAGATTTTATAATATCAATTATTCCATGTTCATTTTATAGGTTTCAAGAAGATGCTTTCTATAAGAGATTTTCCCTAAGGTGGTCTGGTGTTTAGAGTTACTATCTTATTAGCAAGATTTTTTTCCACATCGACAAAATATTCATTGAAAATGTTCGCGACTTCCGGCGTATTCTTCCATTGTTTTGATTTTATCTATATATTTCTCCTTTACTTGAGCACTAGTTGAGTCTCTCATAGTTTTCCATAATGCCTTCGAACTATTTGTGTTTTATTGTTTTTTTTGCTTTTTTAACAACTTAATTCGAATGCTTATACAGTGTCCGGCAGATTTTTGGCAACAAATGCGAAAAAAGTTTATTTTATATTTTTCCGGACATTTTATTCCTCAAAACAGTTTTTGCTTCTAGTCAAACCCAAATTGCACCATACAAATTGTGTCTCCATTCGTATACGAGGGCGGTGAAATAATTTGAAAGTAGCTTAGGAGTAAAGTACCTTTATTTTTCAAAATACACCTAAAGTTTATTTGAATAAATGACTAACAATTTGAAGAATATTCTAAGTTCAGAATTACTGCCTTCTATTCCAAAAACAAGTTTTTACCGTTGTGGAGAATCCATGACTTTCGTTATCTGAAAGGCAGAATAATATTGGCTTTTCCGAAAGGTCAATCGGGAGAGTCTTGAAAAAGAACAAATTCAGACATTACAAACCAAAATTTATTCGTACCATCAAAGGAAGAGACTTCGATGCACATTAAGATTTTGCTTTCTGGTTTCATGTAAGGATCAATATAGCGTTAAAATGAATGTCTGGTGTGGAATTTTTAATGATAAAATTGTGGGCCCAGTCTTTTTCCGGCGGAATTTGAATGCACAGAAGTATTTAGAAATACAAATTTTTTTATTGGATTACTTCGACAACCTTCCGCTACGTGTTAGAGCCGACATGTTTTTTCAACAAGATGGTGCATCTGTTCACTCGATTCCAGAGGTGAGAGCGTGGCTAAATAGGGAGTTCCCAAATAAGTGGATAGGGCGATTATCAAACAATCCTTGGCCTGCTAGATCTCCAGACATAACTCCTTGTTTGTTTTTTCGGTGGAAATACTTCAAAGAGAAGGTGTACAGACAACGGTTCTTCAGAGATATTCAACATTTGGAGGATACAATGAGAAATTGTTTTCTGATGATCACCCCGCAAATGCTCATAAACGTACACAAGGAAATTCATAGAAGAATCATGAGGTGCATTCAAAATGAAGGACGACTCATCAAGTAATACAATAGGAGTTCCGTATTACATTATATTTCATATTGAGTTTGCTTCCTGGATACCTTCATTAAAAGTGAATTGAGAATAGAGTTGCTTTTCGATGTTCACCGATTTCCTTGGCCTTTTAATTTTTTTTAGATCCTAGGTATGTGATAAGTTTTTTTTTAGTGGCAACAAGAAATGAGATTTTGTCGGCACCAAGTTCGATTAATGAAATTTTCTAGTTGATAGTTGGACGGAACTTAACTTCATATGGTCATTCAGGTAATATTCAATGATAAGTAATCTATGACATTACAAATTCTCATAATACATAGGATGGGTGTTGAATAAAAAAATGGAAAAAAACAGTAAAAACTTGTTTTTGGAATAGGAGGCTGTAATTCTGAATTTAGAATATTCTTCAAATTTTAGGTCATTTATTCAAATTAACTTTAGGTGCATTTTGAAAAATGAAGGGAACTTTACCCCAAGCTAAAATTTGGGTGGTCATTTGAGTTTGAGCGGAAGCAAGAACTTCTGTTTATACTTTTTTTTTTCGGTTTATAGATTTTATCAACCCGACTGTCACCCAGCACTTTATTTTGATAATTTTTCTTTTTGTTTTGATGGTTTTTCTACTATTTGAATTGGCATCCTTCAAGCCAACGACTCACGGCGCGAGACTTGACGAGCTCAGCTTGGGGATTGTCGAGTCTTGCGTCGTGAGAACGGTCGACTCGCATAGGATCAAGCGTAAGCTCGATGTGGCTCGATCGTTCCCATGAAATGTTGGTGAATTCCCGAACATCGAAAGCGCGAGACTTGACTAGCTGGCTCGTGCTATATGGCATGTTGAGCAGTTACACGGCGCGAGGATGTCTGCCAACAGTGTCGGCTACGATGGGAGACCGGTCACTTCGAAGAGGAAGTTTGGTGGGGTTTGGCGTTGGAAGGAATTGGAATGCGTACGTCCACACCAAAATTCAGATCTTCGACAGCGTTTGATAGGGTTCGGTGCTACTAGAAGTAGTAGAAATGACGAGCGACGAGAATGATTTATTATTAGCTAGTGCGGGGTTTTCAATATTGCATTCTGTAATTACAAAGAAAAAGATGAAACGACAACCTAGGCATTGGTGGGTGACAACACTTTTCAAAAACAGACTTTCGTACAGTGGAAGTGGCTCAAGAAACGAACGGAACTGAACGCTACCGTCAAGCTTGGAATCGGTTGGATAGTATTTGATCGCGCCGTTCACAAGGTCTCCAACAATGAGCACATGTGCCTTGGCTTGTGTTGGAATCTCAGCCTGTACGTGTCTTTATGAGTCATTCTCATTCATTCCTTCAAGGTATCTCTAAACATTTTTAATTTATTTCAACAGTTGTAGACTTTTTGTAGACTTAATTTTCGGTTTTTCTATTATATTCATAGGTAATTGCAAAAAAGTTGTGAAATGGTTGGAAATTGATGATTCAATGATGAGAGGAATGCTCTCCATACGGTCTGATTCATTTCCAGTTTTCAAATAAATATGATCAATACAACTGCCAATATTTCTTTCTGAATGCGTGAATTCATTCATTACTAAACTAAAATTATATTCGCCGAGCACATTTAGATAGTTGGATGTAATTTCATCATTGTTTTTCAATATATTTATGTTCATATCTCCTACTAAAGTTCGATGGTTTATATAATAAGTTTTTATTTTTTCCAGGTACTCTTGAGAGAATCTAGGTGAGTTTGAGCGTTTATTACAGGTGGTCTATATATGGCTATAAGACGAATTCTCCCAGATTTTGAATTGAATGTCAAACTTCAACATATTGTGTCATTTTTAAAACCATTGTTTTTGTTAATATTACGTTCACTGTGAATAATATTATAACCATCCAAGCAGCAATTCAAATAATTTATCGCGAATGTTCCAGTAAGTATTATTCATTCGATATCTGAGAAGATGAATCATCGTCTCATCCTTGGATAATTTTGGCCGGAATGTTTTCTGTTTCAAATCGTATAGGTGGTTTCGAGATTCTTGGAACCAATTTATTTCGAAAAAGTCAAATTCGTTTCATCGTTTCAATTCATCAAGAATTGAAAAATATGACACAAAATATGTATGCTGTAGACCGATAAATATGATTCACCCATGCAGTGGATCATCAGCACATCTTTTGAATTGGATCATAACATTCAATAGAAAATATATGAATTTCATAATAAACCTTGAATGAATAACGAAATAGTTATGTATTATATGAGTGTCTTATTAGCCATCAGCCATATAAAACACGGAGGAAAGGCTCGAGCTCGAGTGTTCACTTTTCTTGAGTGTTTTACATGATAATAAGACGTAAAATGCAATACAACATTTCATCTACAGCTGATAGGTTATAAACACGAATTTTTTTTCCCAAATTGAGAGCTTATCTTATGTTTCCGACAGGTACTGAAAATTTATAGAATGTTGTTCGAGAAGGTTGTGATAAAGTTTCTATAACAAATGGTTTGTTCATCATTCGAGTTTAGATTGTTTATCGACTCAATTTGAGATTCAAAGAACAATGTTTTGTACCGACAATGGGATAACACAGTATACCACAGAAATATTGGAAGATGCTCGAGGAACAAAGTTTGCTTTATTGCCGCAAAATCTGAGTTAGCATACGAGAAGGAATTTCGTGAATTCAACTAGTGGAGAGAGAAAAAAGGCGTTACAATGATGAATGAAGATGAGTTGCTGTCATATTTCTTGGCTCCTAGTAAACGGTCTGCTGCTTCATCATTGTGGATCATGTGTGATATTCCATGTTGAAAAAATTCTGAAAGTGCACAGAAATTGGCGATTACGGTAACCTAATTGCTATTTCGAAAAGTCAATCCCGAATCTACAGAGTAAAAAAGGACAAGATTCTTGAACAAGAACACATCAAGAAGTCCCTACGGAAAGGTCCCGAAGATGGATACTTGATGGAAGTTGCTGTAATAATGGGCATAGCTGGCGTTTGCCGATGTAATGAGTTAACGTATCCAAAAGTTGCTAATGTAGGAGACAAACGGGCATACTTGTTTATCACAATACGTGGTACGAAAACATATGTTTCACGGAGGATGATTTCTGTATTAATGCTGTTGAAATCTGCAGAAGGTACGTGCTTTTACATCCATCAGTTGCAGCTCTATTTGAAAGTGATCCCCTGACATTTTTATTTGCAGGTGCAGAACTAGAAGATGTTATAAATGAGAAAAAAGTGTGTATTGATATAAATATCGATGTAAATGTGAATGAGAGAATAAATTAAGACAAGTTTTCATACACATGCACCAAAAAGAAAAAAATATTGTCTTTAACTGGTTAATCTGAGTTATCCTGTGAGTAGCAGATTCAAAATCTTGCCGCGCAAGAACACCTATTTCATATTCGCGGCAAGCTCTCCAAGAATAGCCTAGGGTGAACAATTGAATAACTTATTTTTCCACTTTAGTGCATTTGTATAGAAGCTTTTATTTTTCTTTAATTTTCCTTCATTTCTTCCAGTTATCCATGAAATCCGTAATCTTATTGAATTCTGACAAAAATTGATGATCTCCCACCCCAAAAAAACCCACATACCAGTTTCAAATGGAATCGCGCCATAATGAGAAAATAAGTCACCATATTAGAGCCGCCATCTTGAATTCATGAATTTTGACTAAATCATCATGATGTGCGACCCCAAAAATTTCCACACACAAATTTTGAATGGATTTGGGCTATAAACACAAAACTCGTCGCCATCTTGAATTCGTGGATTTTGACAAAAAAACATGATCTCCGATCCCAAAAACCCCCGCATATATATATATATATATATATATATATATATATATATATATATATATATATATACATACAAATATACATACAAACAATTGAAGTTAAATAAAAGCTTGTGAAAATAAATAAGTTAAATCAATAATTCCATCCATTATGGAAAGGATTGAAATAATTAATAGAAAACCTTTTAACAGACAAGCTTTCATTCAAATGCCCTGAGAAGTAAGAAATCATTGCTTTGGATGTGTGACGCAGGTTATTTCGTGAGTAAGAGATTCAAGAGCTTGCCGCGCAAAGTTTCCAGTTCGAATGCAAAGGCGACAAGGTTTTGAAACTGTAACTCAGGAAATAACCAACGTTAAACATCAAAAGCAGTATTTTTGAGTTTTTAGGGCATTTGAATGAAAGCTCGTCTTTGAAAAGGTTTTTTTTATTTTATTTTTTTGTGCTCTCAGTTAGTACGCCTTATTCTATGCATTTTTGGAGTTCTTCAATGATGAGACCATCTGAAGATTAACTCGTTCGCCATCCAGGAGCTGCCATCTTCAATTTATGAATTTTGACAAAAATCAATAATCTTCGACTAAATTCATAATCTCCGACCACATGAACCATGACATACCAATATTGAATAGAAACAGTCCATAATCACATAACTCGTCCACCATCTTGGTGTCGCTATCTTGAATTTATTAATTTTGACAATAAATTCATAACGTCCGACCACATGATGACAAAACTCGTCCATCACCACCATATTGGAGTCCCCATCTTGAATTCATGAGTTTTGACAGAAAATTCATAATATCTGACCCCGAAAACCCCCACATACCAATTTTGAATAGAATCGTACCATAATCACAGAGATCATTTTGATTTTGGAAATTTTGACAAAAATTCACGATTTCCGACCCCGAAAACCTGTTATAATGCATTGTCACCGGAATTATAAACACCCGCCATACTCCTCCTCAATGGGATAACTGAAAGTGGGTCAAAATTCACTTGCAATATTTGAAACGGACAACTTAGCTACATACGAACATTGCAAGTTAAATAAAAGCTTGTAAAAATGAAGATATAATTACTGTTTCTCATTCATTACAAAAATAATCAGGCAGGGTTTCAGGACTTTTGAGACACCGTGACATGTTATATGTTATAAACACGAAGATTTTTTCTAAATTGAACGTCTGATGTTCATGACAGTTGCTGAATATCAAAATATGTTGTTTGAGAAGGTTATGATATGGTTTCTATGGCAAATATTTTATTTGTTTATTTTGTGTGTTTAGATAGTTTATTGACTCCATCAGACACAAATGTGTCGTGAGTCATTAAACACAATAGTGTTCTATTTACCTCATGAAACGTTTGTTAAAAGGAACATTATGACTTTATAATATGCCAGCTGTGGATAAAGGTTTCAACTGTGTTTTTGTGTTACACCCTCAAAATATTTTGATATCAACCTTAGTTCTGGAGTTATTCTTTGGCATTAATTATGATGATAATAATAATAGTAATGATAATAATAATTGAAACAATTATAATGATAACAACATTAATAATAATTATGATGATAATGTTCGTACAAAATTAATTTATATTTCAGTGACAGGTTAATATACGTCAAATTCTCCACCGCGAAGAATAAGTTTATTCATTCCGACTAGCTTGCAAAGTTATCTGAAGACTCATTCAAGCCATGGAAAGGTGGAAGTTAACTTATACTTTCATATTTTCGTAAGAAAATCGAAAGTTCTGGGAGCTCTTGGAATAGACTAGGAAATGGCGTAAAAGGAGGTTCTTCTTGAATGTCTGAATTTAATTTCCCATATTTTAGTTGCATCAGGGTTAAGAAATGTTTTCGTTTGAGTGTCACCAGTTTATCTGACCGAAACTGCTCATGGTGTCAGCCTAGATCGCAGGTGGCAGAATGGAGGATAAATGGAGATGGTTACCATTTGTGTTTCATCATAAACAATTTATCACGCTCCTCCTGCATTTCCAGATTTCTGCTAAATAGAAATGAAAATTATGGATGCAGATACGATACTTCTTTGTATATTCTATTAATACTGATATGTACACATAATATGATATATTTCTGATGATTCAACTCAATAAATCCTGAAAAATGCCAGTTTTCTCCATAAATGGTTGTTTATGTTTCACTTTATGAAAATTGATTGTGCTTTTCATCTCATTTGGCAAGAGGAGGATAAATACTCATTACTTGAAAATCTTGAAATTTGTGGAAAGCTCACCTCTGTCCTGGAATTATTCATTGATATAATCATAATAATGATGACGTTAATTCAAAATTCATTTATGTTGTATCGCTCTGAGAGAATTGTTTCTTCTCTTGTTCAAATACTAATAACATATCACATTGCTCCAACAGCTCATTTATTATTGAATATAAGGAAAGAGTGGGCAAAAATTCGAAGTTGTACTTCACAAAACATACTTTTTTTGTCTTGACTTGAAAAAACCAGAGTGAATTATATTGTTATGAATCTGGTTCCAGTGTCTATTGAAATAATCAACTGATTCTTGTCCATTTATTAATACTTCACAAAAAAACTCTGCGATCCGACAATTGAATAAATGAATCACAATTCATTTCTGAAATACCACGCGCGTCACTGTAATTGAGTTACTCCGCTTGGATTATTCTGAATGAACTGAAGTGTCCACTTGCTCGCCTACGCTACATAACATGGAAGTCATTAGCACCACACAATTTCCGTCGCCTGCTTCTCGATTCTTGAAAATTATCGATTGTTCTGTTTTAAAGCACGGCGTGACGTGAACCAGTCAGAAACGCCGTCTCATGCAGTGGTATACTCTATTCGTTTTCATAACATTACAGGCATCGCTGAAACAATAAACCAGTGAATATCTGTTTTATATTGTCACATCGTGTCTACTCCTTCAGTCGATACCGCTCTCACATCCGGGGCCTTGAGGTATTCAAGTCGAATCAGTATCTGCACGTCTGCTTCAAACTCCTGAAGACTCTCCCAAAATGTCTGCATTCGTGTTTTCAACTGCGCCCGATACAGCTGTTCTCGATATTGGTCGCCGTACTCCTACTCTAGAGTGGAAATTAGGTCTTCATATTTGCTGCTGCTCCTCTGGGATAGTCTGTAACATTCCTAAATAAGATCATCCCAAGGCCACTATAAACGCAGTAATCGTTGCATTGGCCGATGCTGCAGGTTCAAACTACCCACGATCTATGGTCATGGTGAGTAGGAGATTTAAGCCGGTTCTGGCTCTCCCCCCACCACTATGACGTCACGTGTGACCTTGAATAGTTGCAGGTGTGCAATGTGTGTGTGTTTGACCTTGAGATTTGACTTTGAGATTTGTCATTGAGTTTTGATATTGGGTTTGGTCGACTTTGAGATTCGACTTCAGTTTTGACCTTGAATATGACCTTGAGATTCATAACATTAAGTTTTGACTTTGAGATTTGACCTTGAGTTTTGATGTTGGGATTGTTTCGGCAACCAAAAGATTTGATCTCGATGTTTGTTTGACCTTGACTAAAGTTGTGGTGTAAGCATACATATTCTGTGCAGTCATGACCTTCATGAATCCTTGTACTCTCCAAGCGAGGAGGGCGTTTGTCCTGTGAGAGAGCTAAGAATGAACTGCGATTATTGATGAGTGCGCTGAATGTCAAGAGAATCCCCTCAAATCCATACAGATTGCGCATCGCATCGGACTTGTTGTATGGTGGGGGTATTTCACTGAAATATTCCAGGAGAAGAGTATTTCGAATCAGTGTCTCCTCCAGTGAGCTCTTGAAAACAAGTTGCTGAAATGTATTCGTGTGATTGTGGTAAAGATTTCACTCGTAGTGATAATCTACGTCGGCATCAACGGGAAACTTGCCAGGGAGGTCCTTCAGTGAAACGAGTTAAATTGAACAATGGCGATGACTCACCACCTGCACCACTCTATACATGTAATTGTTGTAATGTGACATTTCCATATTGTCAAGTCAACTCTCACAATAGAACACTCGCACACAGGACGAATTCATGTGTTCACTTGGGAGGTGGTGTACACCTCATTAAAATGCATTCAAGTGTCGCATTTCCAGCTACAGAGTATCTAGTGAGAATATGTATACAGAGTATGCACCTTTTTCAACGATATCAAGCATAAAGTACTCGAGCTATTGGAAAAAACATCAAACTACACAACTCCATCAAGGTCAACATGGAAGTGTTTGGAAGTTATGTCATTCAAACACAGGAATTGACAGATATAAAATCATTCAATTCTCCCAACCGTATAGCAGATCGATCAACTGATTTGAATGGATTATTTGATGCGTTTCGTGACATTATAATTGCCCAAAGTACGGAGTTTGAGGAGCGTGATTCAGGTTTGTAGTTATAATTGTTGCAAATGATGAAAGGTTTAATGAAAGTAATTTTTCAGGATGGAGTTGCGAGAAAATTATGTTCCTTGAGGTGAACATAAACAAATACAGTCCACTTGGTGGATCATCATACATGAAACTTCCCGAATTCATTGAGAGAAGAAAAGGTGTTGTCAACATAAAAAATGAAGACCAATGCTGCTTTGCATGGGCCGTGACATCTGCATTATTCCCCACTAATAATAATGTATCGGAGGTGTCATCCTATCCACATTATGAGACTGTCTTGAATGTAACAGGTATGGATTTTCCAGTGAAATTACGTGATATAAAAATGTTTGAGTATTTGAATGATATTTCAGTCAATGTTTATGGTTTGGAATCTAAGATTGAGAATAAGAGAGTCAAATATGAGGTGATTGGGCCCTTGCGATACTCTCAGAGAAAACTCAGAAGACATGTCAATTTATTGCTTATCACAGATGAGGTGGGAAATAGTCATTATTGTTGGATAAAAGATCTCTCAAGATTGGTGTCAAGTCAAATTTCAGCTCATGAACACAAAAAATATTTCTGTGATGGATGTTTATTGTATTTTTCGAATGAGCGATTACTGTTGCGTCACCAGATGCACGATTGTAATCATGTATGTACAACAGTACCGCAAACTGATTTCAGAATAAATAAATTTGGGAAAATGGTTACCGGTAATACATTAATGTTTGAAAATTTCGAAAGACAAATGAATGTACCTTTTGTAGTATATGCAGATTTTGAATCGGTTCTGAAGCCTATACAAACCACCGAACCGAATCAGAACTCGCGTACACGAATAGAACCTTCCAACACGAAGCTTACTCATTTGCTTATCTGATAAAATGTTCCTTTGATGATAAATTAACAAAATTTGTTCCATATAGAGGTGCTGATGCGGCAAAGGTTTTCACAATGCGAATAGAAGAAGATTTAAGAAATATATATAATAATCATTTGAGGTATGTCAAACCAATGACTAAACAAACCCCAGAAGAGGAAAGGGAATTTCATAATGCCACCACTTGTGGTATATGTGAAAAACCTTTCACAGAAGGGATGTTAGAGTCAGAGACCACTGCCATCTCACGGGGAGAAAAAGATATCCAGCAGCACACTCTGCCTGTAATTTGAATTTCAAAATATCAAATTTCATCCCCATTATATGCCATAATATGAGTGGTTATGATTGCCATATGTTCATTAAAGAATTGTATGAGGAAAAGGATAAGGTTGATGTTATTCCCCAAACTAAGGAAAAATACATTTCGTTTACGAAACATCTCTACACACATAGCTATCAAAGTAAAGAAGGAAAAATTAAGAAAAATTTTTTGAAAATGAGATTTATAGATAGCTTCAAGTTCATGTCAAGTTCATTAGAAAAGTTGGGTGCAAATTTGAGTGATAAGCAATGTGTAGAGATGTTAAAATGTTTTCCCGATAAAGAAAAATTCAATTTAATGAGGCAGAAAGGTGTTTTCCCATATAGTTTTGTGGACAACATCAATAAATTGGATAATGAGGCAGAAAGGTGTTTTCCATTTACCGACAAAAATCAGTTTTATGACAATTTAAATGAGGAACATGTATCAGAGAAAGATTATATGAGAGCCGAACGTGTTTGGGAACTATTTGAATGTAAGAGTCTTGGAGAATATTCGGATTTATATTTAAAATCTGATGTCCTACTACTATGTGATATTTTCGAGAATTTTAGACGGATTTGTTTAGATACATATAAGTTGGATCCAGCTCAATATTATACTGCACCTGGATTATCTTGGGATGCAATGTTGAAATATACAAATATTGAACTTGAACTGCTAACTGACATTGATATGATAAATTTTTTCAAAAAAGGCATCCGTGGAGGTATTAGTCAATGTAGCGATAGGAAGCATATAGCAAATAATAGGTTTCTGCCTGATTTCGATCCCAATGAGCAATCATCATTCATTTCATATTTGGATGCTACAAATTTATATGGACATAGTATGTCACAACCATTACCTACATCTAATTTCACTTGGCTAACTCGAGAAGAAATCACAAATTTAGACATTATGGCTGTGGCAGACAATGATCCATATGGATATGTCCTTGAAGTTGACATACATTATCCTCAAGAATTGCACGATAAACATTCCGACCTTCCTTTTCTGGTAGAAAGTATAGTGCCACCAAATTCCAAAAGCAAAATTCCAAAATTGATTCCAAATTTGAATGATAAGCGAAAGTATGTGGTTCATTATAAAAACTTGAAACAGGCTGTCAATAATGGTTTGATTGTTATGCATACTCATAGAATCCTAAGATTCAAGCAGTCATGTTGGATAACTTATTAACGATGGAAAACGTTGACAATAGGATCGATGTGAGGCTTGTTACACATTGGCAGAATGCTCACAGAAGTATGGGAGCAGGCGCTCTGATTGCACGACCAAACTTCAAAAGTTGCACAATTTTTAATGAAAATTTCGTTGCGATTCAAATGGGTAAAGTGAAAGTGTATTACGACAAACCACTGTATTTGGGATTCTGTGTTTTGGAATTATCCAAGACTGTAATGTACGATTTTTACTATGGATGTATAAAGAAAGAATTCGGTCAGAATGCTTCTCTGCTCTACACCGATACAGATTCTCTAATTCTGAAAGTAAATACCGACAATTTTTATGATTTCATCAGCACCAATATAAATAGATTCGACACATCTAATTACATTGAACATAAAAAATTCGATACATCTAATTACTTAAAAAAATTCGGACCTGTAACAAATTCAACTTGGGTAATATCAAAGTGATCCTAAAACATTAGTCTTAGTGCGAAAGCATACTATGTTCAATCTCTAGCAACAGAAGTAAAGAGAGCCAAAGGGGTGAAGAGATCAGTGATAAAGAATCAATTGACATTGGAGGATTACAAGAAAATAGTTGAGAATGGTGGTAAAATTTTCAGGAAGATGAACTCTTTCAGAAGCATCTCACATGATATGTATACGGAATTGAAAAATAAAGTAGCACTATCATATGATGATGATAAAAGATTCATAATTCCCAATACAACACAAACCCTCCCTTGGGGTCACAATGACATTGAGTTCTATCAGTGCGATCCCAATGAAACTATTCGTATATGTAATAACATAGTTAAATCTTTTTCTCAAGAATATGGTATGAATTCCGAAAGTAGATTGGATTATTTAATCGCATTATTGAGTGCAGAAATAACTGAATAATATCATTCGCAATACTCAAATTAACTGGAAAATGCATAGTTGAGTTGTTAAAATAATTAATATATATAGCATTGACATAAGTAATGAGAAAATAAAAGTATTGAGGTATACTATTGTGTTTTATTTTGAATAGAAGTAGTGAATCCTCAAAATAATTCAATATTCAATCTGCGTCTGCGAATCAGAAGTTTGTGCAATTATCGCTTCGCGGATACGAAAAAAATCAACCAGCGGATTAAATTAATTCGTTGCCGCAGATTAAATTAGTCCGTTGGATCAAATCGCGGTTCGGGTTGAAATTCAAACCGCGGATCGCGAGCATGAATCAAAAGTATGGACATTGACCACTTCACGATAAGATGTCGCTTCGCAAAATATACCGCTTCGCGGTAGAAAAGTCCCTTCGCGGTAGAAAGTCCGCTTCGCAATAGAAATCCGCTTCGGGATACACGCTTCCGGTGAAATGCGCTTCGCGGTCGCAAAATTTTTTTCGAACCGCGAATTAAATTAATCCGTGGCCGCGGATTAAATTATTTCGCGGATCGATTCGCGGATCGAGATAAAATTAAATCCAGAGATCGCGGATTTGCGGCCGCAGGCCGCGAATCTGCGATCGCGGATTAAATTTTTCTTCGATTTTCTTCGATTCTTAATTTAATAAATGTATTGACTTGAGTATATTGAATTTGAATGTGCAAATGTAATTGTGTGGGTTGTGGACAATTAAAATAAAAAATACTTTGAAGCATAAACTAGTTTATTATTTCAAAACATTATATCATATAGAAATATTACAAAATGGCATTCTTTGAGATCCATGAATTGTGTTCATTGGAAAAACCTAACCATTTGACAAACACTTTTTGGCCTTTTCTCTTCAATATCTTCTCGACAAGGTACACGTCCGGATTTTGAGTTTTCTGCAATTCAGCTTCATAGAAGCAGCCTTGAATAGGATTCTTATCCATGTCTTCGAGAATGTATGTTGGTGGATATGTACTGTTGGCTTTGACGACTTTGAATAATTCCGTGGTGAAGTTGGCTTCATAGCCCTTTTCGAATGAATTTTATACTTGCTTATACGAACTATGTCATTCACTCGATATTTTGGCTTGATTTTTTTCATCTTCTTTCTTTTTTTCTTTTTGATGATTTTCAACTTTGTAGTGGTTTTAACTTCGATGGGTTTCATACCTATTGTGCGATGTTTCTTATGGTTATATCTATGCGTTATGATTGGAAGGATTTCCAACCATTTATGATTTCCATTCATTGAAAACTCCTTATAGATCCAAGTTTTGATTGTTCGAATTACTCTTTCAGCCATAGATGCTTTTGTCATACTAAAAGTGGAATAAAGTTTAATATTTTTTCGCTCCATCAATGATGAAAAATTGCTATTGTAAAATTCCTTTCCTTGATCGCTTTGCACATGTTTCGGAGAATATTTGGCATCTTCCAATACCATCGCCATGGCATCAGTTATATCTTCACCGGTTTTGTTCTGACTGGTTTTGTCCACAAATATTTAGAGTAACAGTCGATGACCACCAAAATGTATCGATAACCTTTATTAATTTTGGCATAAGGTTGAAATTCTGCCAGATCTATTTGCCACAAATCTCCTTTGCCTTTGACGACAGTTGACCTTCTCTGGAAGTTGCGACGAGCTGGCTTATGTAACTCGTCCACAATATGACGTTTGATATTATTAGCCATTCTTCTTCTTGTTCTCTGGTGATATCACAATGATGAAGTGATTGTTCAATAAAATTGTATCAATATATAATACCTTCTTCACGTAGCTCCTCTATTATTGATATGATCTCATTTTCATGTCCTGTGTGACCGGATCTTTAATTGTATCA
>JAFIRS010008689.1:0-15166 GCA_018342105.1 Gonioctena quinquepunctata | reverse complement strand
AAGTGAAATTATTCCCCATTCAAAAAGTACATTACATGTTTTTGATTCGAAGCTCCAATGATCATTTCAAAAAGTTATTAATAAGTAGCATATTCAAAATAAAATTCATAGTCATCTAGCATTTTAGTTTTGTGTATCAAGTACTTGATTGAATACTTCTTAGTTTATTTTTTAATTTGATATTATTTATATCATCGTATTCCATGTATATAAATTTAGAGTGACTGACAAATATTGTTTTATATTTTATTTTTGAGTTTGTATATTTATTGATGGAACCAAATAAAAAGAAGACATAAAAATGTTTCGTCTTGGGTCGTCCGTGACTTTAAAGTTAATTTCAATTAAATTGTTAAACTCTTGACTCTGCATCTTGAAAGTTTCAGGGATATTTTTTCATTGGAAATAGTTGGAGCAAAGTGAATGCATTTGAGCAATAAATCCTATCAAAATAATCCACGATTATAGTGGAAGTGATAGTGCAATCGGAAATGATTGTGTTATCAAATATTTGTTAAAATGTATTACTTATTTCATCATTGGTGCCTGCTTTTTTGCGGGCACTATATGAATAAGTCAAAAATGATCCTTGCTGACTGGATGCATTATGAAAATCATTTTGATATTTGAGACATTTTATTTAACATTTCCATTTTGAAAAATTTGCAGGGTGTTTCTCAACCATGGTGTTAATTTGAAACTAATTGAGATATCTCTTGATGAATGAATGGGACTGCTATTTTATCTCGATGGTTTTGCAGATATTTTCAGCATTTTGCAGTTGAAAAAAAACTCCATTAAGAATATTGAATTTTATAGTGTTTGATAAAAGGTTTTTTAAACACTTCACTCAATTCAATATACTCTTGCTCTGCATTATAATGGGTCTTACTCAAAATAATTAATTGAGGTAAGTAATCAATTTCATTGCTGTAAGTGGTAAAGTTATTAACTGAAGTTCAATTTTTTATTGTAACAATGACGTCATGTTTGTTATAAATGTATGGTTGAATAATAACAAATAGCTATTTTCATTATTACCACAATGACGGTGTTGAATAACAATAAGTAAAATCAATTGATAGTACCAAATGTACACTTTAATAATGACAAATACCTTTTTCCTTATACCAAATAAAACTGACAATAATAACAATCATAAAAACTTTTGAACAAAAAATGAAACAGACGAAGAAAGAAACTGAAAAGCAAAAAATAACCCTTAGTCTTAATAACTAAGCTCCTAAACTAATGTAACTAATTTTGAGTCGGAGCCAAACAAACTAGCAATTGAATTAGGTAAAGCGTAAAATGATGGCAGCGGGATGCGCAGTGGCGTTTTGATATTTTTTTTAAAGAAATTTAATGATCTTCGTTGATTGTTTGATTGGTACCGACTCAAAATTAGTTACTCACATTAGTTTAGGAGCTTAGTTATTAAGACTAAAAAGAGTTATTTTTTGTTTTTCAGTTTCTTTCTCCGTCGGATTAATTTTTTGTTAAAAAGTGTTATGACTGGGGACAGTTGGAGAACCTAAATACCCCACAACTGATCAGCCACTTGTTAAACCCCGGCTATATACAGAGTGTTATGAATTCACACACCATTCCTAGAAAAACCAAGTGTTTGTCGAACCTCACATTTACTTTTACCAAAGAGACACTTTAGAAAACCCAATATAAGGATTTTACAAATACCGCCAAATGATGTATAACTATACTTATATTATTTGGATTCACTATACTCAATACTAAATCTTTTTCACACAATTGGCAGTACAAAAGCGTGTCTTAAAAAGTCTTTAGAGGTTCTATACTGAGGGTTGTGCAACTAAAAAAATTTACAACGGGAATGTACTTGGAGAACGGCCTATCCAAGTATTTCAATCAGTATATGATTAAGGTTCGTTTCAACCTATGTACTCGGTCATATCTCAAACAATAAAAAATAATAATAATATAGTTGTAAATTTAAAAGATATAATTAACATCAATCATCAAAACCATTTCACAAATCTAAAGCACCAAGGTCAATCTGGGTTAAAACAATTATCATTGTAATTGTTTTTCTTTAAACAACAAACTTTAATATTTCACTGGACTTGAAAGTATAATAGCAAATTTTGCAGTTATAAGCATGGAATAGTATTTATCATAGTATAATACATTTTTAGAAGAATCAAACTATCCATAATCTAATGAAATGAAGAAATATTTATCAGAGTAGTTGAATTAAACTTTAAGGAATGTAGAGTATGAGTGTAGAAAAATGTTCATTATATAAAGCCTGGTACACAATACAATCAAAGTGAAAACATATGTAGTCTCATCCTGTATATATACACTTGGTACTGAGACGGTGTGACCCTGGGTCTTGTTAGATAACATAAATTCCTAGATCTCGGTGGGTAGGGGGAGTGTTCTTCTCATAAACAAAAAAAGAAACTAGCGTTATGAAGTCAACCATGGAAAACATCAGAGCATCGTCTGAGGATGGAATATCATTCAGAAGGAGCACATCCCAAGCAGGTAGTTAGAATCATCATCTGTACTTCCAAGAAAAGGGTTTCCGATGACAAGAATGTAGCAGAAAATAAGTAAGATTCCTTCGATGATTTGTTTCCCTCTCCTGCAACTGAAGTTATGGAAATGTATGACAACTGATAACAATCTAAGACTGGAAGAAGGGAACAAGGCAGTATGAATCACTTCATAGGTATGAGGTCCATACACTTCTTAGGTAACGTTGTATGTACTTCCTACCATGCAACTTCAGCACTACGCTGCCATCTCCCAATCACATTTTCCTAACAATTTGTCATCTAGAATTGAAATACACACTTCATTGATGAATCTGCTGAAATGACTTCCTAAATCATAGAATATACTTTATTAATCAAGCTGATCAATATAATAATAACTTTTCAGGAAGAAAAACGAATCTTGGAACTTTATAAGCATGTAGGAGTGTCCCAACTTCTACGTTACCCTGCAAATTTTCAATAATGTCTATCTACTTATTTCACCCCTCAAATGAAAGAATATACTTTCTCGATAAAGCTGATAGGAAGAATAGTATCTTTAGAGTTAGTAAAACCAAATCTAGGAAATATTAAAAACAAATCTAGGAAATATTTTGAACATGTAGGATGACATTTCAACTTCTACACTACCCTGTCGTCTTCCTTGAATATTTCTCTACTAATCCAATATATCAAATGAAAGAATGCACTTTTCTCATCAAGCTGATATACTTTTTACCCACCTTACTGAGCTTGAGAGTTGAAAATAGAGTTCCAAAGTAAAATTTGTCCTGTAGCTTGAGTTATCAACAAGACGTCAAAGACGGAAGTTATGGCTAAAATTTGGTAAATGCCGTATTTATTCAGGAGAGAAACCTGGTTCCAATTGTAGAACAGATATCTTAGACCACTTTCATACAAGTTTCAGATTGCAAATCCATTCGGTAAATTCGAAAATTGGCAAATTCCAGTCGGAAAATTGGGAATTCTTAGAAACAAAATGCGTCTCCCTGGATACGATCCTTTTCCTATAAAAGCGAGCACCAAATCGATCAGAAATCACGTCCACTTGGGTCCTGGTCCTGACAACATCTCCTGCTATGGAATTACATTTAGGTAAGGTGACTTGAATCATTTTTAATCCATTTTTATTGAAACTGAAATTGTATCTATGAATTGAACTTTTATTATGAATTATGACAGTTGACATGGGGAAGTAGTTCAAACTGAAGCGGTCGACTGTAAGTTGTATTTTCACGGCGAGTTTTCCGATAGGGGTGTTTTAACGAGTGGTTCTTTATCGTTTATCTATATAAATGATGAGATTGGTATAATCAGATTATTTTACAGGTGATTGTTTGCACATATGTACATGCGTATTGTTTTACTAATATTTTATGGTTATTTCTTCCTTTAGGTAAACATAATGGTTTGATATGTTGAATAAATTTCACAGGTTATGACTTATACCTATGATACATATATATTGCTTTACTAATGTTCGTTTATTAATTCTATCTTTAGCGTAAACTTATTATATTGGTATATTTATTTTATATTATAGGTAGATATATCGTTCTTCACTAACACTTATTTGCAATCATTCATTTCAGGACTATAGGTATATATTTTAATGTTTTATTTTATTACCGGTAATTATTCCCCATATTATATTTTCCTCTTGTGATCACTAATACTCGATATTAACCCTCTCTTCATATGATATTATGCTATTGGTATATTTTATTGAATTTTCCTGGTTATGGTTTATACATACGATCTATACATTTGGTTTTCACATCTTACTCATAATTCACCACACACGCCACAACCTCCGGAATAAACCCCGTCGAGGTACCCACACAACACCACAACCTCCGGAATAAACCCCGTCGAGGTACCCACACAACCTCCGGAATAAACCCCGTCGAGGTACCCACACAACACCACAACCTCCGGAATAAACCCCGTCGAGGTACCCACACAACACCACAACCTCCGGAATAAACCCCGTCGAGGTACCCACACAACACCACAACCTCCGGAATAAACCCCGTCGAGGTACCCACACAACACCACAACCTCCGGAATAAACCCCGTTGAGGTACCCACACAACACCACACTCCTTAGGAATCCACCCAGTGTAGTCCCATACTCCTCACTTTCGTTTTGGAATAAGCTTAGTGAATATCCATGGCCTATGTTAATTGACTGATTTCAAGTATAAGGCGTAAACTCCAGGTGAAAGTGTATGCTTAATTATTAATTTGGAAAGGTTTAATCTTCCGATTGAGTTATTAAAGATTGACCCTCATGGACCAATAAAATCGTGGGGCAAATGTTTAACACACATTTATATATTGTCAAGTGCTAATATAGTTCTCTCCTTAGGTACTGGAAGAAGAGGACGGATCTAAAATGGAATTTAGAAGTACAACACAATTACCTTCGGGAAGTCCAGGTCCGTAACGAATAGAAATGATAACTACATTCGATTATTCAGAATTTTCAACTAAATTCCTTTATTTGATATTAGCCATTCATTCTCACAACCCAGTCAACTCAGTTAAATTATAGAGTCAGCATTTTCGGCCACGATTAGTCTGTGTCTTACTTATAACATCGAGTGAAATAGAGAAATTTTAGTACAACTGTGAAGTAGTGGAACTGAATATGTTTATCATTGTCTCATTGTTGCTTCTTGCCATAAATAAATCCCGGTTTTACGCAACATTAGTAATACTAAAAAGTGACCGTGGAAAGTAACGGGTTTGTGGGTAGGGGTGCACTCCAAAACATTCATGTCCATCAGCGGACGATGTCCCTGCTAACTCCTTGATGTGGGGCGAGGTAAATATATTAGTGGACTATTCACACACGTTGTCGGGAGTAAATTCTATAGGAATTTGGGTAAGATATCAGACTAATGAATTTTTAGACAGTCTCACAAATTTGTATTTTGACTACCTTAATAAACAACAGTCTGTCCTCCTGGACCTCAAAGAATATTGTAAAGATAGGAAAATTGAAATTTGATAATTGTTCCTGGTTTGAATCTAGAATACTTAATGGTGGAATATATCTAGGTCATATTAGTCGAAGCCTATCAGTACCACATTAAATCCTCAAGTTATAATATATTGGTCTAGAATTGATTTTAGTACTTGACTACGGCTCAACACGACAGTTTAATAGCTAAATTGAGAAATGTTGGAATGAGTATGTTTGTAGTGCTACAATGTTACTCTCTGCTAAGCATGGATCCCGGCTTTACGCCTAAAACTCTATATAAAAAATAGAACGTACTGTAAAGAGTGGCCGAGGATGGTAACGGGTTGTCTAGTATGGGTGTGCACACAAAACAATCTCGGACCGGTCACTAGTCCTGTGAGTCTGGCAACTCCTTGGTTGCGTGCTGGAAATGTACTATAGTCTTCATTCTCTCAATTGGCGATAATCAATCTATGAATATACCCGTGAAAACACCGGCAAGGTGTTTTGGGCATGAAACAATGTTACAACTACAGATATATTCCGATCACCTTTATATAATCCAATTTTCATCACTTCAGAAACACTTTACATAGCAGTATCTACTCAGATTCGAAACCAGAGACGATTTTTTATAAGCTGACTCTTATAATTTGCAATAGTATCTTGTGGAAAATGTAAAGCCTTTAATCGTTGAATTGTTTTCAAACAAGTGGAGATTGTAAATCTTGGCTTTAATATATGTATTTATTTAAGTTTGTCTTTTATTTCTCTTCAGCTGAACAGAACTTTGTATCCTAAAGAACACAAAAAAAAAAACAACATACACAACGTGGATAAATTGAGGGTCTCTCCTTTCAAGGGTCTCTCTATATAAGGCTGTGTGCCGACAAAAAAAAATGCTATACTAGGCTATCTTCTGAGAGTAGATGGATTGCAGATCCTGCTACCTGAGAAGTGGCGCTGACTGTCTAGACGATCACAACAAAAAAAAAAAAAGAAGAAGGAAAAAAAAAGAAGGTTGAAAAAATTGAAAGTCGACCAGAAAATTTACCAATCATATAAGACCGGGGTGGGTTCGGTTACAGTACGAAGATCACTTCACTAAAATCATTTCCGGTATGTTTTCTTGCAAATATTTTTGTTTAAGTGATTTTTAGTTTAATCTCTAAAAATCCCGTCAAGTATTCAATTATTTATTTACTTCTGGAGCAAATTATGAATTTCGGAGGAATATGTAGTTCGATTCGTTTTCTTTGTAGCTATGATGTTGAAGTTGATTGGCTTCTTATAAACTGGTAAATAAACTCATCAGTGTGAGTTCTAATAACTGGTACATTTTAAACTTGTTTGTATCCGAATATAACTTGAAGTACAATTGAAAGTTTTCATATATCTGACTAAACATGATCTGATCAAATTAATAACTCAATTTAAGATGCCGATACGCATCATAAGTTACATACTGAATTGAAAAGAATACCCGAATGGAATAACTCTCATTGTTACAAAACTGTTTATATATCATCGTATTCCCCCCTGCAGGAAAATTATATAATCCAGTATAACATACCAAGTTGGCTTTATTTTATTTTTAAATATAATTACACTGTCTCTTTCCTACTATGATGCGCTGTGTAGCTTCTTTTTTAGGGTCGATTATAAATAGGTAATCTATTTTCTTATGAACTCGTAGTTTACTGGAGTTCATAATTATGTACGATTTTCTTTGTACATTTATTTTTAGGAACCCGTTTTTTAAATTGATGGCTTTCACGTGTAGTATATAATTATAGTTTCGTCTCCAGCACAGATATATCGTGTTATTTTTATAATTTTTTGGTGCATTGAGTTCAATACTTGTTTGAATAGAATAACTTTCATGTTATATGAATTTATATATATTAATACTGGATTTTCCATAGTTCAAATATGATCTTTATAAATGAATATGTTCTATCAGTCCATTAATCCTATCCAGGCTCTATATGCAATTATAACATTTTCCACCCCTTCAGGCAAATGATTAATTTTAAATACCTAATCATTTTGTGTAATTATAGTTATTATATTTATTCGATTCATAGTTTTTTTTTCAATTTAGGTATTTCCTCACTCTTGTCATGTTATTTATAAAACTAATGTCATACATAAATTTCATCAATGATAATAGTAGAATAAACATCAATAATTTAATTACAGTTTCCTATCAATATACTAAAATTTCCTAGATTTTCTTAAACTAACATGCTTACTTACAATAATCTATATGGGAAATTTAATCAATAATAAAAATAAAATCAATAATCAATTTCCATGTCTCACCAATTAAAATGTCTATCCACCTTGTGAATCATCATCACTCTCCCAAGATGATTTGGACAATGGGGGGCTCTTGCAGTTCCACCTACAGGGCCCATTCACTGGCAGCCATGAAATATTCAGGTCCCGCCTCGTCTCGATGGCCCTTGAAGGACCTGGTGATACTATTCAAAAATGTTTTCGTCCCATTGTTCCTCATCGAACCGTTCAAAAGTTAACGGGGGGGGGGATACTATAAAAAGCGGCACTGTATGTTGTAATAATATTTTTATTATCATGGTATTTTCAATTGTTGCTGAAACATACATCACATTAAAAGTTGGAGAAATTGTATTTTCTATAAATATTCCAGAAACAACCACAATTGGCGCTAGTGTTTGGGGGAGGTTATTCAACTGAAGGTCAAATCGAGTTTGAATTGAAGAGTCATTTTTGAGACTTAGAGGGACCTCATCTACACCATCGGCCATGATGGACGATCACAAAATAGGCCATGACAAAGAGTAGAGTAGAACAATAATCTTTGGCCATGATTGCCACGATCATTGAATATCTTGATCTAATGTCACCGATCATGGGCAATTACAGACGATTATGCCCTCTACACGTTCGTGAACGCCTGTATTCGTCCATCATGGCCGATGGTGTAGCGAGCCGGCGTAAGAAATTATATTCACAAAATTTCATTTGTGAGGATCGAGCTGATGTAAACAAATATGATGAAATCATGTGTGTTCCCTATTGTTGATTATTTCAAATTTAAAGCAACGGAACAAATGTCAAATTAACTTTTCATCTTTATCGGTACACGTTTTTTTTAGGGCCACTTGCACCGTAGTAGTAAACAATGGTTTAAGTCCTAAACTAAGTTTTAAGTATATTATTATCTTGCACCTTGTCGTAAACCTCGTTTAGTAGTCTTAACTAGCTGTTAAATTAAATCCCCAAAATTCTAGGGATTAAATAAGAGTTTAATAGTAAACTTTGAAACTTAACCATACATTTTAAGTAAGTGATGGTAATTTTGTTTATAAGAATCATGGATTTAGAATTGGAAGAAGACATTTTCCTAGAAGACTATTTAGATATCATAGAAATAATAGAATTTGGCTTTCCTAGACGTATTTATGAAAGGTTAAATTATTTTCAAGATATGAATGAATTAACTTTTTTCAAAAGGTTCAGACTATTGAAAGCGACAGTCCTTCAACTTATGGAAATAATAGAAGATCAACTAGAATACCCCCACGACGACTTGTAAGTATCTAGTGTACAATGATTATTTTTTAGTCAGTGTTGAAGAAAACTGTGAAAATAAATACAATAATTGTTTTTATAGAAACAATAGTGTTTCACCAATAAATCAGCTGCTAACAACCCTAAGATTTTATGCAAGGTCAGGGCATTTGGCTGCTGTAGCAGACTTTATGGAGAAGCAACAACTAGTCGAGTAGTAAAACGAGTTTCTATAATTTTGGCACATCTCTATGGAAACATTGTAAAAATGCCAACACCTGAAGAAAGACTTCGAGTTCAAACGGAATTTTATGACAGAGCTTCATTTCTTCGAGTAATCGGTGTTGTTGATGGCACTCATAAAAATCCAGTCACCAGGTAAATTACTCTGTTCATCCCTTTCTACCAATACTATATATGTGGTAATTAAGTTTGTGTATCATAACGTGTAGATTTGATAATTAATACCTATTACATATAAAAATAGTGAACAAACATTTAAAAAAAATATTTGTGTTAACCCAAGATATAATGATTAATTTGTAGGTGATGATGCTGAAGTGTATAGGAATAGAAAAGGATATTTTTCTATAAATACCCAAGTTATATGTGATGCATCTCTAAGATTTTTGGATGTTGTTGGAAGATGGCCAGGTTCCATCCATGATAATACCATTTTTAATAATTGCAGAATTCGGCGTAAATTTGAACAAGGATCTTTTCCAAACTGTGTGCTACTAGGTAAATACTTCATATTCTAATGAAAATATCACATTAAAAAACATCCTGTATGATTTTTGTATACACTTAAGAAAAATACTGTCCTACAACTTTATATGAAACTACTCCTCTGCTTTTAATACTAAAGGTGAGGGGACATCCATATAATAAAGCCTGGTCCATTAAGGATATATTCCGTTAATCAACCATAGTTACCGATGCTTTCAGGGCTGGTAACAACGATTTCGACAGTGGTTATCTGCTGGTGACCACGGTTGGGATTTATTTACGGAACGCCAATCATTTGTCAAATGTCAGTGATCCGTTCCATATGTTTTGTGTTTTTCATTTTGGTTGTTACAGTTTTTTGTGTATTGCTCTAGTTGCATTTCATATTCGTTTTTTTTCTACATCCATTACATACTTATTAATATATGATGGATGGTGATGCAGCTTTGTTTTTATTCAATGAAGTTCTGAATTCTGATTCTAGTACAAGTAGTGAAGATGAAGTTCAGGCTAGAGGACCGATGAGTAAGTTTTTTATGTATTGGAATGATCAGATGATTAGAGCTCCGAGTATATAGTACTTAATAACCTCAATCTTATTTTCTAATACTTTTTATTCAACAGTTCCTCGCCCCAGGGTACAGGGATATATCGAAGAGGTGGTTGACCACTATTCCGATGAAGAGTTCAGGGAAAACTTCAGGATGAATAGGCCTACCTTCAATCATGTACTCCTATTGATTAATGAACAAATCTCATCAGATATTGTAGATAAAGGAAGGCATACTCATACCGCAAAAGCCCAATTATTAATTGCTCTTTGGCATTTTGGAACCCCAGATTCCTACAGGTAAGAATTAACATTTTCGTTAATACATATATTCTTATATCTATCAAATTGTTATTATTTTTCATTCTCATTAATTTAAGATCCATATGTGGCCGATTCAATATTGGTAGAGCTACAGCATTGAGAACAGTTAGAAGAGTAGCTGAAGCACTATTTTCTTTGAGCAAAAATATTTGTAAATGGCCCACAGGCGAATACCTAGAAGAAGTAATGAATGGCTTCACACAAATGGGATTTCCTAATACCATCGGATGTATTGATGGAATGCATGTGAGAATTCAAACCCAAGGACCATGGATTGTCATACATAAACAGAAAAGGATTTCCAAGTATTATCTTGCAAGTATGTTCCTCTAAATCTTTTTGACATTTATCAGTGTGCTAGAAAAGTCGTTTGATGACATGAGTATGAATTAATGAACAGAATAAAACTAGAAAATTGATACTTTTTTGTTAGTTACAAAGAATATGTAGTAACGCCTGACCATGTGACTCTAGTACCATTAAAGTATTTTTTGCTTTTCTAAAAAGTTTCATATTTTGTCCTATCACAATAGTAACATTTTAAAAATTGATTGTTTCAGGCTGTATGTGATCACCAAATGAAATTCACTCATTGCTATGCTGGAGAAGTGGGATCGAACCATGACGCAACAGTCCTGAGACGTAGTGAAATCTGGACATACATGAATGATGGAAAGTTTCCAAATAATACTCATTTGATAGGAGACAAAGCTTATCCATGTCTGCAGGAATTGATACCACCGTACAAAACAATGGCCACTTAACTGATGCCCAGAAGAATTTTAATTTTTTGTTATCGAGGACGAGAGCAACTATAGAGCGATCTTTCTGCCTTCTGCAAAAAAGATTTAGGTGTCTGAAAGAATTGCTAGATATGCAGTGTTTGGAATGGGCTCCAAAATATGTCATTGCATGTTGTGTGTTACACAATATATGCATTTTACAAAATGATATAATTGATTTTGAATTTATTCCTGCCGAAGATGAAAATGATGATCCACATATTCCTGAAATTCCTGGGGACAGACAAAGGAATCGTTTAGGCATACAAAAACGAGATGAGCTATGTCAACAATTAGTTGTTCCAGATTGATTTCAATAAAAAAATAAAATAAAAATTCATAAACAAATAAATGTTTTGATTTACTCCAGACATTTTCTCGCTCAACCAATATTCACAAGAAATGTATTTTACGCAGGCAATTGAGATTTGATATCAACTGACAGGAAATGTTTTTTTGTAATGAAGGAAGTACAATGGAAAAAATATATATATTTGAATAACATAATCATCAAATGTTTAGAAAACTAACCAAAATAAAGATCACAGATTCTTAGGACAATTAACTCTAAAATAGCAGTCTGCAATTCATTGACTAGAAAGCAAAATATATTCTTGGAGAAAATAAAACTTATCAATAAATTTTTGAAAACACAAAATGAATAAATACATTTTTGATAACAATACAACTTGACAATATATTCTCAAAAAATCAGCCCAATATAGTTCCAAAATATGTGTTACGGTTACAGACTTTTGGACAATTAACTCAAAATTATCAAAAATTAAAAAAAAATTTAAAAAAATATTAATCAAAATTAAATCTGGCATATTTCATAATAAAGTTAACGCCAGCATAAAATTGTCAATCTTGATTCTTTTTATTATTTTCTTTAAACCACTCAAATATTTCTTTTATCAGTTTCATTTTTTCTTCATGCCGCTTTTGCTTTCTGATTTCTATCTCGGCAGCAGTAAATGATGGTTTAATTTTTCTTTTCTCCCCAGGAGATAAATTTTTCTTTTTGTTACCATCTTCTTTTTCTGTAGTGTAATTGTTGATGTCCATAAGTTTTCTTTTAACAGAATCAGCAGTGCTGGAGGCAGTGGCTATTGGAACAAAATGAGGATCTTTCCAGTACATTTCTTGAAAGTCTTCATAAAACTTCCAGGTTATTTTCGAGTTTCCTGTTTTATTCAACTCTGTCCTCACTTTATCATACATTTTTCTTAAATTTCTCCACTTTTCATCACACTTCACTCCAGATTTGTTATAACCAAACTTGCTCAATTCCAAACTTATTATTTCCCAGACTTTCTTTTTTGTAAAGCTAGGCGAATCAAATTTGTTTTTATTATGTTTATAAATGTCTATTAAAAGTTTGACAGTGTTATCTGTCCATAACTCTGTGTGTGTCTTGGAACTAGATGATGATGCCACATTATTCGGTTGGCTTGATGATGAAAGACTTGAACATTCAGAATCCTTCACATTGTTTTCAGCAATATAAATCTTTTTTGTTTCATAATTCACATGAACATTTTCAGAATCTTTCAAACATTCATGTTCTGCCAGTATTTGATTTTCTATTAGAGTGGCCAAAGTTCCTAATTCATGTGCGCAGTAGGCACAAGCGAAAAATGTATTATCCTGAAAAAAAAATCATCATTAAAATTAAAATGTATCAAATAATATTAATCTACCTCAGTGAACGAATCCATCACAGTCAATAATGAAGAATGTTTTGTAAATATATAACCTAAAACTAAACAATAATAAACCAAAGTTACCATAGAAAATCGACGGTCGTTCTGGTGACAGAACATCTACCGGTTTTTCAGCAACCAAGTTCCGTAAATAACAATTGTTTCAGGAACCAACCGAACATTTCATATTAACGGAATGGAAAACTAGTAACCGAAGTAACCAAGTTGATTTACGGAACATATCCTAATTAATATGACATGTGTTGGCACTGTCAACATGAATTATACAATGGATCTACCTGTTCTGTCATATTTATAAATTATTTTGCAAAACTACAAATTTATTTATTTTATTTCAGGTGAGAGTGGAAAACCGTTAACACCTCAGTTGGTCTCTGAACATTCCCCGGAGATAAAGAATTAAATTTTCTTGGTACTTTCTCCCATGTATTTATTTTATCTTGGTTGGTGACCTGCATCCTTTTTTTTATTCTCCACTATATAAGTTTATATT
The DNA here is from genome assembly GCA_018342105.1 of Gonioctena quinquepunctata. Taxonomy (NCBI): domain Eukaryota; kingdom Metazoa; phylum Arthropoda; class Insecta; order Coleoptera; family Chrysomelidae; genus Gonioctena; species Gonioctena quinquepunctata. The sequence goes on along the minus strand of JAFIRS010008689.1, from coordinate 1,489 downwards.
TTGCAACAAGTGTAAACAAACATGTTTTTTCATTTATCGTGAAATTGCATGAGCGATTTCTGGACATTTTCTGTTTGTCTGAAATTCCTAAAACTGAAATAAGCTCAATACATAGTTGTGAAAAAACTGATATTGACAAAGTTATTAAAAACTAGGTTAGACTAAGCCATGTGAAGATAGTCACTAGTACCAACTTATAGGAAAATAACCAGAAGGGTGGTTTAATATTAATCTAGTTTAGTTGAACGACGCTGCAAGCCAAACAGTTAATCTAAGATTTAATAAATTAATCGTGGTTTTCTTAACAGACGTTTAACACTAATACGGTGCAAGTGGCCCTTTTAGTGACATCTTCGGCTTCCTACTTATCTTATTGCAATAAAACGCAGCCTTTGTCTTTGTGTTATAATTATTATTTATTATAGATTACAGGTTAGGGCAGAGATTTTTAACTTAAACAGTGATAATTTTAATTATACATTTCGTAGCTGGGCTTAGGATGTCCTTCGACGATTCGCTGTTGCGTTCAAATTAACAGTGCTGCTCCTAGGTGGCGTATGGAGTTAGTAACAAAGCCTACCCAGAATACTGTGTGAATGATACATTATATGTTTGTGAGAGTCCCACCGTCATAGACGTGATTTACGAAAATAAATATAGGATGCAGTATTGCCTAGAGCAAGACAAAGCTGCAACCTCTCGATACAACCCCCTACTCTGTGTCCTTGTCTATGCAGGATGAGAACGGGTTTCTCGCAAGGGGGTATGTCCATATTGCACCGACGGGAAGCAGAAGGACAACAAATTAAATGAGAGAAAGGGAGAAGGGAGAGATTACAGGTTATGTTGCTTTAAATGGATTCATAAATATTTGTATATTTTTTGTATAATGACTGTTGAAAATTTGGAGAATGACCAAATAATATTGGCAACTGGCGGGTATGATCATACCATAAAATTATGGCAGACCCATACAGGAATATGTATCAGAACTCTGCAACATGCTGAATCGGTAAAAACATATTTCACCAAACTTATCAATTTGTCTATTTATTTTCCGTTTTTGGAGAAAATGCCGTCTAGGGAGAATCCACAGATTTGTAAAATTTTTTTTTTTAAATAAAAGAGCCTTCTTAACCCCAAAAAACAAAAAAATCCGGCGGTCAGTCATAAAAAAAAACTTTTTAATCCATTATTTTCAAGACAATAAATCTCTAGTATTTTCGCCTTCTGAACCATATTCCGAAGTCAAAACGTGGCATTTTCAAATACTTTCCGAAATACTAGCTTCCAGAAGTACGAAAGGCCTTATTTTTTAGCACAACTTTCGGCCACTGAGAACAATCACCATTCGTCCTACTTTTAATAAAAATACCACATACACATCCTTACTTTTAGGACTTTTTTTTTGTACGAAAAACTGCCGTTTTCTAAAATATTCACTTTTCTTCAGAATGTAAATACATACCACAATTCTTACTTTTACCCC
>JAFIRS010008688.1:0-15166 GCA_018342105.1 Gonioctena quinquepunctata | reverse complement strand
TTCATACTGCGGATTATTTGTGATTTTGAAATGGGTTTTTTTTCAAAAGAGGGATAATAAAAACCCCAAAATTGGCGCAGTCGGTAGGATCCCCAAAACTTTTGGGATTCAGAAAAAAACCCAAACAGTAGCCCCCCGACTTTCAAGAGGAAAGAACCGCCAGTCAAAACCCCAGTAAATTTTGGAGGGGCCTTCAACATCAGGAAACACGGGAAGTCATTTTACGCTGCTCTTTTCCCTTTAAACGAAGTTTTCCCCACAAGAAACACGCGGAAGTCGTTCAACGCTCCCCATTTTGGGTTTGGAACTAGACCTTGTGAAGCCGATTTCATCCAGTGACATAGCCCTACTACTTACATTTGGATCAGAGCTAGCAACTGTAATTGTTGTGTCATCAGCAAACATGGTGATGTGGCAATCAGTTACGTGTTCGGGCAAGTCGTTGACAAATAGCACGAATATCTCAACACTATTGAACGTTCAACGAAACATGCAAAGTTTGGCTAAAGTAGTTAATAAAAAAAGATTCAATAAAACAGTGGCTAATATACCAGCTTATTTCATTATAATAATTATTATATATGTACATTTTGATCCTAAATTCAGACAGATCAACAGATATGTTATATTAGAATCCTGAATGGTCCATTGTCCCAAGATTGCACAATATTGCATCAGCTTCTACGCAGTTCCACAGGAAACCAGTCAACACATTTCAAGGTGTCCTCAAGGGGTCCTAGATGAACGATGCCATGCACTGTCAGCACTCCATAGTTCATAAAGGAGGAATCCAGACTCCAGGAAAGCATTCGGTATTTGTTAACCAGTCTTCGACTCATTCAATATTTCATTGTATCCGAATCATTGTATTTAATATTCATCCCAGTTATTCATACTGCGGATTATTTGTGATTATTGAAATGGAGTTCTTTTTTTCGAAAGATGTATAAGTGAAAAACCCAAAATTGGCGCAGTCGGTAGGATCTCAAAAACGTTGGGATTCAGAAGAAAACCAGCAGTAGTCTCCGACTTTCAAGAGGAAAGAACCGCCAGTCAAAACCCCAGTGAATTGGACGGTTTCTTCAACATCAGGAAACACGCGGAAGTCATTTTACGCTGCTCATTTCGCTGAAACGAAGATTTCCACAAGAAACACGCGGAAGTCGTTCAACGCTGCCCATCTTGGTGGAACTAGACCTTGTGAAGCCGTATTTCATCCAATCACACCCAGGAGACACGACATCAACGAAGAAATAAACCATCAAACCACCAACGAAGAAAGAAACTTTCAACGAAGAAAGAAAACAACAAAGAAAGAAAACAACGAAGGAAGAAACCTTCAACGGAGAAAGTAACCACCAAAGAATAAAGAAACCAACAAAGAAAACGAAGCTAGTCAACGACGAAGGATTTATCATAAGTTCATTCAATTTTTTTCCCAAAGTAAGAAAACTGATTCAACCCTGTTCTAATTTCCCAAATTAAAATAGTTCCCAAAAATCATCCACAATGTCAGAACGCGGTTCAGAAGAAAATCTCAATGACCCTATTGAACCATATAAACTTTCAGAAATTGTCTCAATTATACCAGAGTACGATGGCGATTCAATTTCGCTTGGAAATTTCTCAAATGCTTGTGATCATGCAGAGCGAATGGCTTATACATAAACTTTGATTAACAATCCATATTAGAAATGAACTCAGAGGAAAAGCTCCTCAACTGATAAATTCTAGGAATCCAGAAACATATGTAGATATCAGATGTTTACTAAATGCTCACTTTGGTGACTCCCGAGACTCAACTTCATTTATACAGGATTTGCAGAGAATCAGGCAAAATACTAATGAAACAGCACTTGCATTTTTCTCACGATTACAGAGCCATAATGCCAAAATGCATTCATGTATACAAAAGTCAATTCTTAACAACGAACAGAAAGTTGCTCAGTCCGCATTGATAGAATCAATGGTATTGAACACACTATTGACAGGTTCAGAACCAAAAATAGGTCATATCATCAGAGCAAGTAATTTCCAAAACAATCAGAATAAGGCGTGAGATACAGCTCTCATACTTTGGAGATCAAAGAACGCATACACGTCCCTTACCAAATATAAATACGAGAAATAATCCAGATATTTCCAGACAACCCATGAATAGACAAACAAATTTTCAGAGAAGAGATCATTTTAACCAAAACCAACCCCTACAGAATTTTACTTCACCCCAAAATTCCAATCCGTCCCAGAACTTCCAAAGACAAAATACAAATTTCCAATCACAATATACTCCAAGGCGAAATTTCCAAACTCAAGCACGTCTTCAACCAACACCGTCTAATTTCAATCAATTTCGTCAGCCCAATAACTCAAATCAACAGAACAGACCATCGGTTATCCGAAGAAATCCACAAAATACGCCTAATACACCAAAAAACCTATCTAGTTAATTATGATGAATTCAATAATCCTATTAATTTTCAATCAAATGATTATACAAATTTTTATTATGAAGATTTTCAAAATGAAAATTAATTCCAAAATTCATACTATAATGAACCCATACCATCAAATGAATACGAAGAAATTGATACAGATCAATTTTATACGGATTTTCACAACAATCTATCTTTGAACAACCCACCTATAGAGTTCAACGTGAATCAAACAGACAATTCAATTACTCAGTTTCAAGAAACCTTTTATACGAACAATCTATTAATAAGCCAGCAGGAATGCATAACTCAACCATTAGAGATAACAGAAAACCTTGCAGCCGTAGTCAAAACCTTGAACCCTACAAAGATCAAGACAATAAACGATCAGAGCAACAGTTTCTATAAACCCTAACTTCAGCAATTTATATTATATCGTAAGACCAAGTAACTTCAGAATTTTAATTGATACAGGTGCCGCATTTTCTATCTTTAAGGAAAGAACGGTAGAAAATTATTCAGAAAGATATCCAGAGAATATTTCCATATCAGGTATTACAGAGGGAGAAATAATGATTGATGAATCAGTTATGTTACCTTTTGGAAAGAAAGACAAAATACAGTGTACCACAAAATGTATGTTCATGATTTAGACATTGAATTTTACGGTATTTTAGGAACAGACTTTCTTAAACGTTTCGATGGGATAGTAGATATTGGAAATCAAATATCAATTTTGAACTACAAAACGTTTCCTTCATATTCAGCAAACAAAATTCAAAAGAACCCCGGAATTCAGAATGAGTATTCAAGCTTAAAACCGAAAATAAAAAATGGAATACAAATAGGACCAAGAACTGAACAAGTATACAAGTAAAATCAAACTGGAAAAATACAGAAGCTATACTGTTAGCTACTGAGAAAAAAAAAGTAATACTCCCAAATACAATTGTTAAAATTGATGAAAGAGGTGAATTTCTGATAACAATAGCTAATATGAATGCAATTGAAAGAACAGTCGATTTTCCAGATTTAGAATTTGAAGAATTTGATGAAAATTATTCAGAACTTGAAAATAAAATTGATTTACCACAGGAAAAAAATCGTTCACAAGAAATAAAAAATTACTTCGATTAGACTTTTCAGAAATTTTTTATATAGAAGGTGATCCATTACCTTTCACTAGTGAAATTAAACACTCTGTAAAATCAAAAGAAAATGCTCAACCAGTTTCGAAAAAATCGTACAGATACCCTCATGTTCATAAAGAAGAGGTAAAATCACAAATTTCCAAACTGTTAGAACAAGGAATTATAAGACCCTCTATTTCCCCATGGTCAGCACCAGTATGGGTGGTGGCGAAAAAACTTGACGCTTCAGGAAAACAAAAATGGCGCGTAGTTATTGATTATAGGAAATTGAATGAAGTAACCATTGACGATAAATACCCTTCACCTAATATATCAGATCTTTTAGACCAACTTGGAAAATGGCAATATTTTACCACTCTCGATTTGGCCTCAGGATTTCATCAGATAGAAATGAACCCTGAAGATATAGAAAAAACTTATTTTTTTCTAGAAAACAGACTATATGAATTCTTACGAATGCCATTCGGAATGAAAAACTCACCCTGTATACTAGCGTATTTCAGACCATATCTTAACCGGACTCAGAAATGAACAATGTTTAGTCTATATGGACGATATGATAATTTATTCCCCGACGATAGACGAACATATTCAAAATTTTACACTTGTTTTCAAAATATTGAAAAAAGCAAATTTGAAAATATAATTAGACAAATGTGAATTTTTAAGACAAGAAGTAGCATACTTAGGACATGTAATAACTTAAGAAGGAGTTGAACCAAACCCAACAAAAGTTGATTGTATAATGAATTTTTCCGAACCAATGAATCTAAAAGAAATTAAACAATTTCTAGGACTTGCAGGATATCACAGAAAGTTCAGACCTTATTTTTCGAAAATCTCAAAACCTGGAACACATTTAATACAAAAAGATATAGTATTTAATTTTGATGATGAATGTTAGAATTATTTTCAAGAATTGAAGAAAGCTTTGACAACCAATCCAATATTAATTCATCCAAATTTCGAAGAACCATTCATTCTTACGACAGATGCCTCATCATTTGCAATAGTTGCGGTATCATCCCAAGGACCAATTGGAAAAGATCCACCAATTGTGTATGCTTCTAGAACAGTATGTCTAGCTGAAACAAGATACTCAACAATAGAACGAGAATTGTTAGCTATGGTTTGGTCGGTAAAACATTTTCGACCTTATTTATATGGAAGAAAATTCAATTTCATCGTAGACCATCAACATTTAACATGATTATTCTCTATTAAAGACCCTGGCAGTCGATTAGCCAGAAGGCGTTTAAAATTAGAAGAATATCAATTCAATGTAATTTATAGACCAGGTAGAATACATAAAAATGCCGACGCATTATCTAGAATCAAAATAAATCATTTCAATGAATATACAAAATTTCATTCAAAAATATATGCCATTGATAATGGAAATGATGAACCAGAAATTTCAGACACATAAACTGAAATTGCCCCAGAAACAATACTAGAAGAAATATCAAACTTTCCCAGACTTTTCAAAACGCGAAATCGATGATAGAATATTCTAAATTTGAATTCACCAATGCTCAACTATTGGATGAAGCTCATAAAGACTTGCATGACAAAATTTTTGAAGATATATTCGAAGAACTGAATTTTTAGAATAATTAAATTAATGTATTGACAAGTAGAACATTCAAAAACAGGAAATACTATATTATACCAGTACCTTATGACCCAGAAAACGCGATCGAATATATGTTTAGTTCACTATTTAAATGCCAAGACATATTCAGATCATCAAAAATTTATCAAGTTGAAAATAATGCAGATTTACCAATACAGGAAATGCTTTCTTACATTTTATCAGATAATGAAGAAATCAAATTTCTTATTTGTCAAAATGTTCTAACAACACCAGAAAAAGATCTAATACCAATAATACTTGATCAATTTCATAGTGGAAAAAGTAATTTACACCGTTGTTATTAACGAAACAATTCGACGAGTCAGACAGAAATATAATTGGACAGGAATGACCAAAGATGTTGAAGAATTCATAAGAGAATGTGACACATGTCAGAAAACAAAAATTTGTCGGAGAAACTTAGAAAATCCCTTAGTTATTACGGAAACACTCCTTTTGGGAGAATAAACATTGATATATTAGAAATACCAGTAATAAACTACATGTTAACGATAAATTGCGAATTACCCAAATTCACGCAAGCATATCCATTAGAAGATAAAACATCCAAATCAGTTGTAAACACTTTACTCCTTTACTTCCAACACTTCGAAACTCCTCTCAGAATACATGCAGATTCAGGAAGAGAATTTAACAATAGCTTATTGAAAGACTTATGCCTATTATATGATATAAAACTGAATTTTTCTAGTGTAGGTCATCCCCAATCAAATGGCTCGCTGAAAAGATTTCACGCAACTTCAACTGAAATGATTAGAGCTCATAAAACAGAGAACCCAGATGAACATCTTTTTACAATTTTACCCTATGCAGTGATTTGCTACAATAATTCCAAAAACGCATCACATGGATTCAGTCCATATGAATTAGTTTTCAGACATGCTTAAAGTAGACCCCCCGAAGTATTATATATTCAAAAAGAATTAATGACAACTTATATGCTGTGTCCAACCATAGTGGAACAATCTATAGCGGACACTACACGGCTTACTGTAGGCACCCTTATGCAGGCACATGGTACAAGTATAATGACTCCAGAGTATCACCGATATCCCCAAAATCCCTTATAAGTGGAGAAGCATTCGTCCTCTTCTATGAGCAAGAGGACACCCAATCACACCTTTAGTTTTTCAGTTTTCAATTTTCATCCATTTGTTAAAATATCTTTTTATATCTTCAAAGTAATATAATTAATAGACAGATGACAAAGTACATGAAAGACTTGAACAACAGAATGGAATACTATTATAAAATAGCTCGCGAAAAGACTCACAGAAATAATGAAAAAGCCAAAATCCGATTTGATGAAAAATTACATCATGAACCTATCACATACAATATTGGAGATGAAGTATTTGTGAAAGAATCTCAAATAAAGAATAAACTAGAAAATAAATTTAATGGCCCATTTGAAATTTTAGAAGTTTACCAAAACTCAGCCCTTCTCAAAAACTCAGTGACGAATTACACTACTGAAGTCAATTTTGATCGATTGAAACCATATTTTGTTTCAGATCAATAATGGAGTATCATTTATTAATGATAATTCTAGCAGTTCAACTTGCCAACGCCCAGTATAACATCTCACCTATAAACAACTCGATAGGAGTTTACTATCATGAACAAGGTGAGATGAAAATTAATGAAAAATGGACATCATTAGTTTATAACGATATCGCCCCAATCAAAGTCGCGATAGATCATAATAATAAGATATTAGAAGAACTTGTACATCTCGTAGAAACAAATCACCCTAGAATTCCGAAATGAACACACACATATAAGCTTATTTAGTAAGATAAGTGCACAAGTAGATTTAAAATATAATGAAATCAAAATGTATTCAAATGAATATAATAAGAGATACAAAAGAGGTATTTTTGACGGAATGGGCTCGATATGGAAAGCAATCACAGGTAATTCAGATGCCAGTGACGGAGAATATTTCAATGACTATAAATAGAATATATAAAGATGAACACCAAATTGAAAATTTGCTCAAAAACCAAATTTCAATAACAACTTCAGTTATAAAAGAATTCAATAAAACTATTCAGCAATTGCAAATAGATGAAAAAACGTTTAAGATAATATAAAGGAAATTGAAACATTGATATATGATTGAACAGATGAATTAACAATACTCAACGCAAAGTTGAAAGCTATCGAAATCTCTGAACAATTACTAGAAAGTTATACTTTTCTGGAAGATGAATTGAATGATATTTTGAATGCAATAACTTTCGCAAGACTCAATATTATTCATACATCAATTATGAGACCGAATGATTTAATAACATCTCTTCAAAACATTTCCCAAACAACTCGAAAGAATAATCTTCCCTTACCAATCAAAATGTATTTGGACATTATTGAACTCCAAGCTTTTCAAGCAGATTCAAGAATTATTTTCATATTATAGATTCCCTTAGTCGAACTAGAAATCTATACAATTTACCGAGTGTACCCCATTCCTATCCCAGGTAATAGAACTGGATTACATCACATTTTATCTACAACTCATAATTACATTGCAAAAGACGATGATTCGATGTTGTATGTTGCTTTTCAGAACTTTGAAAAAGGTAAACAATTATTTTTTAATTTTTAAATCTGTGAGAATGTAGTTTCATATCCAATTGATAGTTATTCATTATGTGAAGCACAAATTTTAAGACCACTCTTAGAACTCCCTAAAATATGTTCAGTTCCACAATTATTTGCAAGAGACTACAATGTTTCTGAAATTCAATCATATACATGGGTAATTACTTTATCAAATCCTTTGATTATAACCAATAATTGTCAAAAAGGAGATGTATCAACTCAAGTAATAAAAATCAATTCAATTTTGAAATAACAACAACAATGCTATGCATATATTGGAAATACGAGAGTACATGCAAAATCTCTCATGTCTCAAAAACAAAAAGTTACATATAGAACACTTCCAATTTTGGTACCTTGTACCTCAATGTTGCAATAATTTACCAAATAAAGAAAAGCTATCTGAGCTAAAACCATTGAAGTTAAGCAAATTGAATGTTGACATTCTGAATATTGCCCAACATAAATCAAATCAATACGATGAAGAATTGGACAAAATAATGGATGAACCATTTGCGAAAAAACATATTTCATGGTTTACATATTTCACTATTACCATAATTATATGTATTGTTTCACTATACATATTTTGTAAGTGCAGAAATAGACGTTCCATGAAAATTGGTATGATGACCTCAAGCATGAACGATTAGCCTCCACAACCTCCAAGACCAGGAATAACATTCTCATCCTTCAGAAGCTTACTACCCTCAAGGAGAAGACCAAGCATTCATCTTCACGAACCAATTGAAGAGAAACAAATCGAATTGAATTTCAATTCACCCTCAAAATCATATGCCTGATGAGAGTTGCCGCATCGCATCAACTTTCTTTTCAAGGGGAAAGTTGTTATATTAGAATCCTGAATGATCCCGTTGTCCCAAGATTGCTCAGTATTGCATCAGCTTCTACGCAGTTCCAAAGGAAACCAGTCAACACATTTCAAGGTGTCCTCAAGGTGTCCTAGATGAACAACGCCATGCACCGTCAGCACTCCATAGTTCATAAAGAAGGATTCCAGACTCCAGGAGGGCATTCGGTATTCGATAACCAGTCTTTGACTCATTCAATATTCCATTATATCCGAATCATTGTATTTAATATTCATCCCAGTTATTCATACTGCGGATTATTTGTAATTATTAAAATAAAGTTTTTTTTTAAAGACGTATAAGTGAAAAACCCCATAACAGATATGTAAATAACACGAATAACATAATAACACAATAACATAATAACATATTAATGTTTTTTGAATACAATTATTATCTTTATCTGAAAACTATCATTTTTTTATTATTTACAATATTAAAGGTAAATGTGCAATTTTCACAATTTTTTATGACAATTTCAGATGAAGTTTCCGGTGGTGACTGAACCGGGATATTTTCAGAGCTTCTTGCTTCCACGATTATTGGTGGTTTATTTTCTGTCGGCGTCGTGATATATTTTCGATGAATTGATATATAGTTCAGTGTTGCATTATTTGTGTCAGTGAATATTCTGCTAGTGTATGTCTTGGAATCAGGTATTTTCACAATAAGGATTGACTCCTTATCTTCAATGTCGTCCATTACCATCCTGGCAAGTTCGTCCCTTCTCCAGCGATACCGAAAATTAAGATCACTTTATCTGCAAAATACGCAAGTAGAATGGGTAAAGGTGGCGTATGTGTGGACAACTGGTATTTCGATGAAACTTTTAAAGATGCTTCAAAATATGATAAAATCATCTCAGCTATCGAGAACTTGGCGCGGAAAAAGTAACTTTGGGAAATATGGCCTTTTAAAGTTGAAAAAATTGGACATTGAAACGTCACTATATGAACACGATCCTGGGGGCTGTTACTTGTTGTAATTTTCAGCAACACAATAACTGGCCACTATTTCAGTTAGTTACCTAACTTTTCTCCTCAATAATGCATTGATACAAACACCATTACCCTAACTTGCTTTGAAAAAAGTTTTCATGCACTCCAAACGTTAATTTCATTACTGTTGGCTCCATCTATACAACTTTCAACGGAAACACATAAAAAACAATGACTTCCGTGGAGCTTTCTCAGTTACAGTGTTGCCATATGAGTTGGCATTGATCAAACTAAAAAAAACGTGAAGTAGGTTCGCGGAATTATATTTATCGTGATTTTCAGCTTGCAAGTTGAATGGATCAAGAAAAGGATAGCCAAACCTCATTATTCACTTGACAAGTCTGCTCCGGAATGAACCCCGTTGAGCAAGACCTCATTATACACTCAATACGTCTGTTTTGGAATAAACTTCGTTGAGCCTCATTATACATCCAACACCTCTGCTCCGGAATAAACCCAGTTGAGCCAGACCTCATTATACACTTAACAGGTCTGCTCCGTAATGAACCATGTTGGGCAAGACCCCATTATACACTCAACACGTCTGCTCCAGAATGAACGCCGTTGAGCCAGAACTCATTATACACTTCACACGCCTGCTCCGGAATAAACCCCGTTGAGCAAGACCTCATTATACACTAAACACGTCTGCTCCAGAAACATTCCCGTTGAGCTAGTCCTCATAACTATACTCACCCGTCTGCTCCGGATAAATCCAGTAGAGACCGATTAACAATGAAGGTTATTTCTCAACTGAAAGGCAAGAACCGGAAGGAAAGGGTACCTAGTAGAAGTTGCATGTGGTTTCGAAAGAAATCAGGGATGATATCATTATCTTTCTAAATCATCTACTAAAGACAGTTTCTTTCAGCCATTTGATGTTTCAATCAGAAATGATTTATAAGCATCTAGTTTGACGTGAGACTTATATATTTCTCTTCTCAGGTACTGGTGACACGATAAGGCAGTCCCTCTTCCAAGATGGAATCAACGACACCAACCCACTTATCCTTCGATACTCCGGGTCCGTAACTATTTAAATCAAATATGCCTTGAGTCTTAAGTCTACTTTCTGTTTGTTTAAAGATGTTCGATGAAACTTCCACGAATAAAGAAATAATTAGTCATTTCGTGTCACTCTCAAATCAGTTCAATTGGAATTGTTGCAATCAGCTTTCTTTAGTTATATTGTTCTGGATCTGACTGTTGCTTCGAGTAATATATTGGTTTTATAAACTTTTTGGCACAACGGTGAAATAGTGGAACTGAGTATGTTCATCTGGTCCCAATGTTACTTTCTGCCATATACATAAATAAATCCCGGTTTTACCAATTGCCATAAACCTTAAACTTAAAGAGTGATCGGGAAAGTAATAGTTTGTCTTCACGGGTGCACCCAAAAGGATTCCAAGCTGGTCAGTAGGCTTATGTCAAGGCAAACCCTCGTTTGTGGACAACTAAACATACTAGAGGATTATTCTCAAGCGTTGTCGGGGGAAGTAAATTCTAGAAATTGGTTAAGATCCAAGCCAAATTAATTATTATACAGTCTCTTTCATTGAATCTTGGAAATTAAAGGAGAAAATATCTTAGCATAAAATTTAAAGAATGAATTAATTTAGGAAGAAAATAGATGGTGTAATCGTCTCTCAATAGAAACTGAACGATAGATAAGAGAAATGTATCTATTAGCTAGTAAATTGAATCACGTCATTATAAACTAGAAATCGCCAAGATATAGTTGTTCGGAGTTGTTGAAAGTAATCGATCGTATCACGATGTAACTATACCATAGCTTGATTGGGTAATGTTGGAAATGAGAAGGTTGGTTGTGCTACTCTCTGATAGTCATGTATCCCGGCTTTACGCATATATACAAACTCCATATAAACACAGGGTGTCCCAAACTCGATGGCCTATTAGACATTTCTGGAAAACGGAAGATAGGATTATTTTGAAAATTTGGTTTCTCAAGTAATTGGTTCTGTTCAATTGATCTAAAATATTTTCAGCGCTGCGACGTTGCCGCTTATATTGAAAAGTGGTAACAACTTTGATATTTTGATGGGGACATCCTATATATTATTGCATTTCTCGTTTTGCCATTGCTTTTCGATCATTTTTGTATGATATTTCCCTATACCTATCTTCAGTGGTTTTCGAGAAATTCATTGATTTCCTTATTTTTTGTGCGAAACATAGCTTTAATCAAATGTTTATTACTGCGGTATTTGGATTCGAAGAAAGCTGAAATTTCGAATGTAGTTTGACAATGTCCTGTGTATCAGTTTTGTCTAAAGAAATTTCTTCTCCATCATACAGGGTCGTTCAAGATTTGTGATTTTACCGATACATACAAAAGTGGTGAAAAGGCCTTTTTTTCAAATGGAACATCCTGTATATTATCGAAAATCCTGAAAGACAATTGAAGTTTTTTTCAAATGATGTTTCATGTTCCTATACCTAAATAGTCAAGTTTTCGAAATAAAAGTTTCTATAAAAATTGGATTATTTTGCCATATTTTGTATTAGGTAGCTATGAAATGTCATCAATAATAAAACTTTTGCGCGTTCATCAACGTGAATTTGATTAGAAAAGAATCAAAATGGAAATTGTTCATCCTTCATGGTCAATGTGATCAAATTATAGCAAGAACATGCAAAATGTTCTGTAGTATATTGAAGTGTGTGACTATCATTTTCAATTCCCAGTATAACGAATCAAAATAGGTCATATTTCCCAATTGAAATGATCTGTAGTGCGCCGTGACCAAAAAAAAAAAACAAAACAAACTTCAAGTTTGACAAGCAGTGATTTTCATAGTGTTTCTGTTAGAAGAAAGTATTAAAAATGGATTATAATGCATATTCAAATGCAGATATTTCAAATTTGTTTTATATTCACGGTGAGTGCCAAAGAATTGTTTCGAGAACATGAAGAAAATTCAATGAACTTTATCCATATTTACCCCATATCAATAGGAAAAAAATTCAGAAGAATTGAACGGAATTATGCTGTGTTTGGGACTGTTGAAGCAGCAAGAAATCAAATCAAGCCGATAACTGGAGACGAAGTAAATGAAATTAACGTCTTGAGTTTCCCCCCCTTGATATTGAAGACCGCTGTGGATTTAGATATGACCCGCACCTCAACATGGAGAATTAAAAAAACATAAAATGCATGATTATAAATTCATCAAAGCTCATGCCCTACATAGAGGTGATCCTCCAAAACGTGTTGATTTCTGTGAATGGATTTCAACATGGACTTATGAAAATCCAAATTTCCTTCAGAAAATTATATAAACGGATGAATCTAAATTTTCGAGATAGGGAATATTCAATCGCAAAAACAATCATTTCTGGGCTGCAGAAAATCCCCATTTTATAGAAAAAGGGGATTTCAAGAAAAATTCAGTTCAAATGTGTTTTGTTCACTAATGATTGATAAATTATCATATTGTATTTATGATGAAAAATTGAATTCTGGAAAATATTAGAATATTTTGAGAACAACAGTAAGCGACTTTTTGGACAATTTGCCGCTTCATGTATATCGAAGTTGTTGGTATCAGTTGAACGGTTCCCCCTCACTGTATACATGAAGTGAGCAGAGAACTGACTACAACCTTTGAAGATCGGTGGATAAGACGCTTGGGTCCACAGCCTTGGCCACCGCGATCTCCAGATCTAACTCCTCTAGATTTTCACCTCTGGAGAAAAATCAAAAGATTGTATATGAAACACCTGTAAATTCAAGGGACGAATTGGAACAGAGAATAATACGTGCTTTCGAGGAAATTCGGACAGAAGAGGTTCAAAGAGCAACAACCAACCATGTAATGACTTCGATCCACGAATGTTTGCGTGTAAATGGTCAGCACTTCGAACACATGAATTAGGTATTAATATGACCTTCATTTGTTTTTTGATTGAAATAAAATTGAGTTCTACTTAACGTGAATTGTTAAAAATCTGGGCTATACAGGGTGTTGTGAATACCACACACCTGACCACCAATGTTATAAGGCTGGACTACGGGGTGTTGTGATTTAACCCACCACACCTGTAATACCAGACATTATTCGTTAGGTTGGAAAAACAGTATTAAGAGCAATCAACTGTCTGAAGACGGTCAATACTGAACGAAATCTGGAGCGGCTCAGATCTGGTTCATATCTCTCAAATACTGGAACATGGGCTGTTTATCCAGGAAATACTACCGTTCAGAAAGATTCGAACCAATCAATGATTTAATAAAATAATAATGCACTCATAAAAGTTAAGAATGTATATATATATTTAATAAAACTTCACACAATTCTCCAATCGTCATGGAATAATAATGCACTCATAAAACAAAGAACTAATTTTACTAGAAGAACAATCTTGAAATCAATTTCTACAAACAGCTAACAATAATTCTCTTTTTGGGATCTTTGTAATCTTGAAACTATTGAGATACTTTATAGGCACATACACATTTGGAAAGGTTGAGTTTTGCCATCAACATAAATACAGAAAAACAAACATGAGACTCACCCTGTTTAACACTTATTCACTGGAGTAGTTTTAAACGGCAATTAGATTAGAATTTATTATTATCAGTTCGTTTTCTCCCGCGTCAATCGGTTATTCTAATTAATTCGTCCGGTATATTCGTATACAGATAAGGTTTTTCTAAGTGATCGTGAACCATTGAAATTGCGGAATCCCGTTATGATCTCTGTTTTGGAAGCTTTGACAATTTGTGGAAACTATGCTGTTCACTCGTGTTTTTACTAGGAGCTTCAATACTTGATTTGAATCGGCTGAGTTTCTATGTTTGCTGAAGTTAACTATACTGATTGGGAACTCTCCTTATTATTGTAAGATACTGTAATTCGACTGACTTTTATACCGCACTTTTGAGAATGACATGATAGTATTGCTTTACTCGAGATGGTTTTTACACGTGGAAAGATTTTATTTCTCGTGGCATTTTTCACTGGTACTAATATGAATGCATACTATATTTCTTCTCGTATGATATACGTGATTATTCCACGGACTACCGTGCTGAACTAACTTAACTATTTCGGCTCCCGTTGCCTTTTATAATATCTTCGATCGGAAGCTGGGGCGGGACTTAGTGTGTTTTATGAGTAGTTGACGAGGTGACATCGTAAAACTGATAAGGGTCTTGTTTTTCTAACCCGTTCTCGCTTATCTTATGTTATAATTGGATAATATTTTACTGAATGGCAGGTAGTTACGATCGCTGTCGCGTTATCGCTGAATTTAATGACCCACAAGTGTGTTTATGAATTTCAGAGGTGTCTCGATTCCCGGTGATTTATAAGTTGTTTACCTCCAGTAAGGATGCGGGGTGGTGATACATCGCGTTATCTCGTCTTTCAACTGCTCAGTGTTTATCGACTTTGGTACTTATCCACCTCCAGTGAAG
>JAFIRS010008687.1:0-15183 GCA_018342105.1 Gonioctena quinquepunctata | reverse complement strand
TATATATATATAAAATGAAAGGGAGGAATATCGAGAACGAAAAAAAACAAAATTTTTTCCTTTTGAACTTTAAAACTAAAGAATAAAAAAATTTTTTTCAAAAAGTCTTCGGGGGACGCCCACTAGTTATTTTTGATATATTTTGCATCACCCCCTAAATGATATATTTCTACTTTTAATCCTAATATAGCTTAGAATGGATACACTGAAGTGTGAATATTTATATAAAAAAAAAAACTCATATATGCTAACAAAACCGATTCTTGAAAAGGGGTTTTTTTCTTCCTCTTCCTTTTTCATTAGCCTCTGCATCCCCGAGATCAGGGTTTTTTTTTTTTATCCGTAGGTATTCTAGAATATAAAATTTAAATCGAATAATTGGGCGTAAGTAAAAAAAGTATGATAATATTTCGTTTTTTACATCAACAAATATATTCAGCATTTCGATTATGAAAACTATTTTTTCAAATCGTCAAGTTGTGAATATAAATTTTTTTTAGTAAATAGAATCTAAAGTTTTCTACAGAAAAAGAACATATTTTTCAAAAAAAATTTTACATGCCTTCAAAATGTATATTCCATATAGTGCAATCGGGGGTTTTTTTAATATGTTTCTACAAATAAATTTTTTTTATAATCATAATCCCTATTGTAGTGCCCCTGAAGATCCTTTATAAGAGTCGAAATGTTCTCAAACAGATCGATGGTGGTTTTCACTTATTTTGAACTTGCCTCAACCAACTATATAGTAACCAGTGAGGTCACAAAACATATTTCCAAGAAATCTGTATTTATTGCAATTTCCAACTTTGGTTTTCGGTGCTCCCAAACTAGGGTTTGAGTACTTCTAAAATAATTTGCCATCATTGAAGATACATTGTGAAATTATGAAACAAGGTATTCGGGGTTTTCTTTTTAAACATAAAATCTAACTGTTCACATGCAGGAGTGTTGAATTTTCTTTCATACTTTTCCTTAAAACCATTCTGTAGATTTCTGTATCCATTCAGAATAATGTCCCGTAAGGATTGTTCGCCCATGACAGGAAGAACAAATTATTATACGCATAAAATGCTGCTCATTACGTCTCGTTTGTGTGTAATTGTTTCTTTAATAACAAAGCGCTGTAAGTTCATAAACGTGGGTCGTTGGTCTCTGCTTTGCTTAGTTTTACCTCATTTAGTTGCCCATTGACTAATACACAGGTATTTCACATATGTCCGACACTCGCTAGTTCGCTTGTTGCTTTTAAGTTGACAAGAAAATGTAAAATGTTTACTTTTGAACGACCTCAGGAAAGAGTATTGTTATCATGAAAAATAGATTTTGATAGGATTTGATAATAACAGTCTATAAATTAAATATGAATATAAAATATCAATAGATGGGGTCAAGTTACAAAAGATGGGGGTTTATTCAATACTATTGAAAATTAATTGCTCGAAAAATAAGAAATACAGAGAAAAGTAAAAAGTTCCTTACCTTTTTTTTCTCTCTTTGATACTCTTTTTGACGCTGAGCATATGATTTCACTATTGTTTCTCTGTAATGTATATAAATAGTAAATTTATTTCGTCCAATTATCACTCAATTACCTACTATCCCAAGCATCATCATAGTGACGGAAACTGATACTGCAACTTCGACTCGGGGGTTACGTAATCACCACCAAATCTACCACTATACAGTAAGAATAACCAAAATTGTATATTTGCATGGTTGAAGTCACATAATTCCCATCTATGATAGCCACTCCACAGTTCTATAACTTGTTAGTGTCAATTGAGGTGTCTGAAACATTATGGCCACTAAGCAGAATCACCTCAAAGGTATTCATACTTGAAAGTGGAAAATAACTATCCTGTACTACATAAATATCACCTAGAAGTCACAATCACTTCCAATAGAGTATGATAGTTTCGGTGACGTTTTAGTAACTTCCATCAAACCTTCAATGTAGCAGGCACTTGATTTCTAATATTTGGTGGTGGTTGCCACGTTCTTGCTATCTCCATGAGTGATTGCCACAGTTCACATTCAATAAATTACCTTTTGAATCCACCATCATGTGACCGTGGATTGGTCCGCGCGATGACAAAAGCTAACCTAACTCTTCTCAAATTATGTTATTGGTTTCGTGCATATTTGACAGATAGTCGACATTGGAGGTAAAACAATCTCACTTTTTCGATTTGTTTACGTTGGAGAATTGAACATTTTTATCAATTTCACAAAGGATTCATCAGTTGGATTACATGTGATATCGTTCAATTCGAAGATGATCATGCCTTCATATGGTGCTGTTGTGAAATGCAAGAAAAATGCATCAAAAGCATACCGTGCCAGGTGAACATCTTGTCAGGTCCATTGTCACAATATTTCACTAGAAATTCGAATAAAAGTTATTTACCAAAGTAAACAAAGCAAAAATGTGAGATTGTTTTACCTCCAACGTCGACCATCTGTCAAATGTGCCCGACACCAATTGTGGCTTACAAAAATTTTGTTTTACCTGTTACGTGAAACGTGAATATTTATTCAAAATGAAATGGGTTATGCGTTCTCAATAGACAATTTCTCTTGATTTTGAGGTAACCGTGGATTGGTCAGCGCGATAACAAAAACTTACCTAACTTTTCTCAAATTATTTTATTGTGGCTTACAAAAGGCTTGTTTTACCTGTTACGTGAATGATATTTATTCAAAATGAAATGGGTTATGCATTTTCAATAGACAACTTACTTTTCTTGATTTTGTATGAAAAGGTTCATTTAAATGGATCTGACTTGTGCGCCTGCTTAACCCAAATATGCCCACTGTCCTTCTATAAGGACATGCACAAACAAGAGTTCTGTAATGCATTTTGCTTGAGTTTGGATGAGTTTTCATAGATGGCGCCAATCGCATTCAATATTTTGATGTATTATTTGGAATATTACTCGCGCAGTTGTCAGTTAACATGTTACTTCGAGTTTGAACAAGTCATATAATTTATGATGGACACACCACTCGACTTGCAGTTGGTTGGGTGAGTATTTTGATTCACTTCATTCATAGAAACGAGCTCATTTTATTATATTTCGTTAAAATAACTCATCATTCATCGAATAATGATATAAAATATTGGGATATTCGTATTTTGAGTTCATGAAGGCAATATATGTCAGTGTTCTTTTGAAAGGACAGTAGGCAAATGAATTTTTTTTTATAGAGGCCTCAATCTGCACGAACTGTTGCAATCTTTCGAAGACAGTGATGACGATGGCCACAATGGACTAGCACTAACAATGCTTCCTCCAACAAATGCTTGCGAGCCCGTTACGGATGAAGACTCAGGCGATGAAGATTATGTAAATATAAATAATCTTCCAGGATCACAGCTCCGAGCAGAAGCTGAAATGTTTTATGGCGATTCAAAAGTTACAAATCGAACTAATATTCCCAAGAGAATTTCGGTGACCCACAATAATCTTGATGGCACAGATAGCGAAGATAACATTCCATTGATGGAGTTGAGAGTTCGAATGAAAAAAAGGAAGATTGAAGTGAAAAATAAATCTCACAAGTGGGTTGCTAAAGATTTGATTCCAGAAGAAGTTCAGTTTCCATGCCAACAAAATGTTCTGAATAACAATTCACCTAGTGAATTATTTTCATTTTTTTGGAGTGACGACGTAATTGAAATGTTCGTGACATATTCAAATCTGTATGCTACTAGCAAAAACGAAGTTGGTAACATAATGAAAGAGGAAATGAAAAACTTTTTTGCAATATTTTTGTTGAGTGGGTTCGTGCCGGTACCACGCCGTCAAATGTTCTGGGAAAATTCTGACGATTCTCATAATGATTTAGTCTAAAATGCATTATCGAGAGATCGTTTCGAATATATTTTCAGCAACTTACATTGCTGTGATAACGCAAATTTAGATCGGAGCGACAGATTTGCAAAAATCAGACGTTTGATTCAAACAATGAATACATCGTTTCAAGAATATGCTCCTCTACAGGAAAATCACAGTGTTGACGAAGCCATGGTGCCCTATTTGGGCATCATGGCTGCAAGCAATTCATAAGAGGCAAGCCCATTCGTTATGGCTACAAATTATGGACAGGTACTACCAACGAGGGTTATGTTGTTTAGATTGAACCCTATCAGGCTGTGAAATTGATCCAAAATATAGAGATCTGGGTTTAGGACCATCAGTTATTCTTCAGTACGCCGACGTTATCACTTCTATGGAAAAACAACCGTACCACATATTTTGTGATAATTTTTTTACAAATGTTCCATTAGGTATAGAGCTGAAAAAGAGAAATATTCGTATAACAGGTACCATCAGGGATAATCGCACTTCGAAATGCCCAAATATCAGTTAAACTGAAATTAAAAAAAAAGAGGATATTTCGATTATAGATCCAATGAAGAAGGAATACTGATCGTCAAATGGCATGATAACAGTGTTGTTTTCTGCATGTCGAATGCCGTACCTGTCCATCCTACGCATACAGTAAATAGATATTCTCTGAAAGAGAAGAAAAAAATTCAGGTACAACAACCTCACAATATTTTTCTCTATAATTGAAATATGGGAGGTGTTGATCAATCAGATCAAAATATAAGTCTGTATAGAGTAGCATTTCGTGTCAAGAAATGATACATGCCTTTGATATTTCATATGTTGGATCTTGCAGAACAAAATGCATGGCAGCTCCACAGAATGCAGAGAGGTAAACTTGATCACCCAACTTTTCGTAGAAGAATTGTTCTATCTATTCTAGAAGGAAACCAAAGAAAGTTTGCTAGAAGATCAAAATCCTCACAAGTTGAAAATGCAGATTCTCGATATGATCGTATGGATCATTTGATCATACCACAGGAAAAGCAAACCAGATGTCGAATGTGCCATAAGAAAGTTTCTACGAAATGTGGGAAATGCAATGTTGCACTACATGTTTCAAGTCATACCATGTCAAAGAATGATGAGTTATAATCCAGTTGAGTTAGTTTCTTATGTATATTTCATTTTAGTGGATGTTTTTCGCGTTAAATAAAAATAAATGTTTCAAATCGAGTTTCACTTGTATGCCTACCGTCCTTCTGAAAGGACACTGTTTTCTGAAAAAAATTAAAATTCTGTTTTTTTTTTTAAATTTTTCCCAACAATGTTGACACACACTGAGCTGACTTTGACATAAAAATATAACAAGACTCGTTAAAAAAAATTCAGGCATATCTGGGTTAATATTCATACCTCTATTGTTAGTTCTGTTAAATGGCATCATTTCAATTACTTGTTAATTGATAATTGAAGACAAGACTGGATGAAGGTGTTGTTATAATTTTTTTGAGTAGAGTAATGTCAAAGTTTCTTTATGTATTTTTTTTCCATTTAGGACTAACTGAGCAACGGTGTGCCCAGGTGCGGTTATCAAAGATCATACAAGTTCACTCACTAACGATTCGTTAGTGCGAAAGATGAATACATACTAGAAAACCTTCATGTATGCAGAAAGAAACAGAGTTTTTGAAATTGTAACATAACACCTTCATCCACTCGTGTGTTCAATTGTTATTTGATACTTAATATTTGTTAATTGGAGCTGCATAAATCCATCATTCCTTTTTTAACAATCAATTGACATGTACCCGCAATTTCGAGGTTATAATGTAGCAGGTTACAATAGCTGCGACGTATTTGCCACTTTCAAAGGTATAAGACCTATTGTAATTTTTCGGTTATTATTTTGAAGTTGTGAGTCACAGGCCTGCGACGTGGGAGCCACTCTCTAGGGGTGGAAAAGTTAATAAGTCAGTTCCACTGGCCACTTTATGATGAGAGAAATTTCAGAGTGGTCAATTTTCAGTTTCTGCTACTTTAAAGTTATATTTTCCAAAAGCCGCCATTATTCAAGAAATGGACGAAACATTCAAAAAAGATTTATTTGTCGTCAGTACTGCATCAAACGTAGTAATTTATTACGTAAGTATTGGTTTCAAGTGACCAAGATTGATAAAAAAAATGTTCGAAGGATTTGAGTACATAATTTCAGAGACGATTTATTTCCAAAATTATATCTTTTCCTTAAATGAAGAGTAATCAGATGGCGCGGGCTCACAATCGAGCTACAACAACCAGATTTCACAGCAAACTTTCAATAGTTTCAATTTTATCCCGATCAGAAGTATCGAAATTCAATATACTTACGTATCTCTATGTTATAGAGGGTGTTGTATTAGTACGTGGCCAAACTCAAAGGGGTGATTCTTTGAGTGATTCTAAGAAGAAAAGTTCATAAAACCAAATGCTTTGTTTTCAACATTTTTAAGAGAAATCGTTTTTTCTTATATATCTTAATAGTCCTTTAGCCGATTTTGTTGAAATTTGACAGTGTTATTTGGGGTAGTAAGAGGCTAATTCAGTTCCGGAAGGCACCTTAACCAATATTTTTTACCAAAAAAATGTTCGCCACTGATTTTTTGCAATTTTTGTATTTTTTCGCATTAAGCAACTGAAACTACAACTTTTTTATTTTCCAGCATTTTTTTCGTATCTTGCTTTGTTTTTGAGAAAAAACATAAAAATCACTTTATTGCATGTCCCTGGGACAACATAATAAAAAATTTGAACTACCAAACCATCAAAAACTGGGGTGTACTTGTTATTTTTTTATTTTAATAGTCTATTCTAGTCTTAGAAATTGGTATCAAAAGTAATGCAAGCAGATTTTTTTTTAATAATAAATGTTTTTATTGTTCATGGATATGCAATAATGAGATTTTTATTTATGATTGAACAATTAAAATTACACTTAAGTCATCTTTTGAATTTTTAGATTAACTGTTTCCGATGAAACATAGAACGTTAATTATTACTGCAGTGTTTTGAAAGTAAAGTTAGGTTAGGTTAGGAAGGAAAAACAATTGTTCAAACAAATTTGACTTTGACATAACTTGAAACAGTGCATACGTAATTATTTGATCTTAATTATTTGAAGTGTTTTTAAGAGTTTTAGGCTATAAAATTCGTTACTGATATTAGAAAATGGTTCGGTTTACAAACTCAAAAATGGCTGATATGCATTTTGTGTATGGTATGGCCCAAGGCAATTCCAGAGCGGCTAGACGCATTTATCAAGGAAGATATCCTCATCACATTGTACCAAATAGACAAACATTTGTAAGAATTCACGGAAGGCTGTGCGAATCAGGCACCTTTCAAAGGTCGGCTACTCTTATTGGGAGACCTGCAACGGTAAGGACAGTGTAGCTGGAAAGAGCAGTTTTACATGAAGTTGAGCGTAGCCCCGATACAAGTACACGCAAAATTGCACAACAATTAAACATTTCTCACTTTATTGTATGGAAGATTTTAAGGGACTATCAACTGTATCCTTACCACATACAGCGTGTGCAAGAGTTATTACCTGCGGATTTTCCCAAGCGAGTTGTTTATTCTACTTGGCTTTTGCAACAACAGGCAGCATCTCCGACATTTCTATCCCGTATATTGTTAACCAATGAAGCGTGTTTTTCCAGAAATTCAATTATGAACTTTCATAACAATCATATCTGGCCTGAAATCCCCATGCGGTTATAGAACATCATTATCAACAACAGTTTTCCGTGAATGTTTGAATTGGTATTGTGGGTGATTGTCTCATTGGACCTAATTTTTTACCCCTGAGATTAAATAGTCAAGAGTATCGTAATTTTTTGGAATTGGTGTTACCTGTACTAAAAAATGTCCCACTGGCAGTAAGAGGAGCAATGTGGTTCATGCACAATGGGGCCCCACCTCACTTGAGCATAGTAGCACGTCAATTTCTAGATGCAACAAATGGAGGAAACTGGATCGATCGCGCAGTTCCATAGTCATGGCCACCCAGGTCACCGGATTCAAATCCCTTACATTTCTTCCTTTTGGGACATTTAAAGTCCCTCGTTTATAAAACTCCAGTCAACACTGAAGAAGAATTAATCCAACGGATACGGGATTCATGTGATCCGATAAGACATACGCCGGAAATATTTCAACGTGTTCGGCAATCGATGTTAAGACGAGGTAAGTTGAAGTTGAAGTTGAAGGAGGACATTTTGAGCAAATATTGTAAGTTTTGTGTTACTTATTGTTAAATGTTTTCTTACTGAAAAAATTGCGTACCATTTGTTTAAGTGTGGTTTTAATAAAGGGTTCTTCTTGTTTCATGTTTTTTTTATTTACGGCGTTACCACATAACAATAAAGTGTTTTTCATTTTTGTTCTCAAAACCAAACAAGATACGAAAAAATGCTAGGAATAAAAAAGTTGTAGATTTAGTAGCTTAATGCGAAAACAATCAGTGGCGCACATTTTTTTGGTCAAAAATATTGGTTGAGGTGCCTTCCGGGACGCCACTGGACATGATATTTTCATCTAGTTAGGGCTGAATTAGCCCCTTGCTACCCCAAATAACACTGCCAAATTTTAACAAAATCGGCTGAAAGATTATTAAGATATTTAGAAAAAAAATTATTTCTTTTAAAAATGTTGACACACTGTATCTTGAAAACGAAGCATTACCGGGCCTATGTTTATATGAACTTTTCATCTTAGAATTACTCAAAGAATCACCCCTTCAAGTTTGGCCACGTACTTACACAACACCCTGTAGGTATATTGAAAAAGGAAACATTCTCAATTGAATATTGACTAGAAAGATTTTTCAGTGAATTTAAAAATCCACGATAGATGAAGTTATTTTTTGTGACTGAAGTTGATCTTTCAGTCGCAGATGATTCCACATCTGATTTAATGAACATCCTGTTCATATTTTCAACAAATCAACCCTGTATATTTTTATACTTATAGTCGATCGAGTATAGAAATGAATCAGGCAAAATGGAAGAGTGGGGAAATGTATTATAAAAGTATGTTGCAGGACAGAGATCGAGCTACATATCAATTACACAAGCGCAGTCAGTTGTTTAACGTGTCTAGTGTCGGCCACTACATATCCACGTTTATGCCAGATGACCACGACGTGGTTGTAATGTGGCTATCTGAGATCCAGAAACGCAGCGGCTACCAAAAAAGTGTTCCACATTTTGGTGGATGCCGCATAATAGAACCGTGTAAATTATGTGGTAGTGGTTGTGGTCAAACACCTCAAAATTTCCCAGAATCGTGGCCGCTACGTTCCGTCCACTACAAATGCTACTTGGGATCCAATTATTATATATCAAACCCCAGTAATTGTAATTTAGTTTATCTCCACTTGAAAAAGCTATAGTCTACCGAAACACGTGTCGGGCGGGTTTTATAAACCAATTTTTCGTGTTTTTAGTTCACTTTAATTATGAATTTTCATCAAGTATCAGCCGCGACTATTCAAAAAATCACTTGAATCTATTGCACAATATCAGATATAATAGCAAAACTGGCAGTGTGTTCAATCTTGAAATTCAATCAACAAATAATGAAATGTTATCAGCATTGTTAGCAAACAAACAATGAATTGTCTTGACAACAGTGAAAAAATATCTAATTTTTTTCGCGAAAAATGCACTAGTGTACGTTTTTTATCGATAGACATACAACGTAATTTATATAAAAAGTGTGTAATTTGTCAATGAAAATATGTCCCGTTCTTTCTGACTCATGAATCGATTAAGATATTATGAGATCTACCTTTCCGACTGGCTGCGTCATCGGGTTTTTTTATTTGAAGTTATAGTCCATTGAAATGCTACATGAGCTTTGCATTTTTTAGAGGACGCAATTTCATTTTTGGGACATGTGTGGGGGTCAATAGAAGCTTAACCTCAAGATTGTGTGTTTTTCCCCCGGCCGCCATCTTGGAAAAAAGGGTGAAAACACTTTTTTCGCGATATCTCGGAAACTATGCGTTTCACAAAATTTGTGGAATCATAATTTGTAGCAAATTGTTTTGCCTACAAATATGTTGTTATAACTTTTTGCCCTGAATTAAAAATTAAAGAAGTTATAAGCAAAAAAGTGAGAAAATTTCTGTAAAAATTTTCTTTTTTGCTCTATAACTTTTTTTGTATACATTTTACAAAAAAATTATTTCAGACCAATCTTGTAGATGATCTTTTGGGCAAAACTTTTCCCTTTTTTTAAATTTCATTCATTTAAAACGTTGTTACAGCGCTCCAAAGTTGACCGGGTTCGTCAATGCTCATGAGAATCCGGTCGAAACGAAATGTTTAACTTATTTTTGATTTTTTTTTTGTATTTATATTCTTACAAAATGTTTGTTAAATTCGAACAACTTTACATATCCATTCCTAACTCTTTTCCCCGCCACCTATGAGGTAGAGTCTGTAAGCGCATTTTTTTTAACGTGGTATCCCCAATAGGCCTACTCCACGGACATCTTACTTATAAGGTAATCCTCGTCATCTAATATTTTTAATCACTTATTAGCTAGCTACTCTAATCGACTTTTCTTCGATAGTCCAGGCTGTGGCTCAGAATCAAAATCAACGTCAAATGTGAAAGTGTGAGGAATGACAGTTAAAATTGGAGTCATAGTTGGAAGTTCATCTTCAAATTCATTTTCTTCCATTAACTTTGACATTTCCATAATGTTGCTGCATGTTTCGCCAGAACAATGGAGGCATACTGTAGAGCATTTCAGGCCTACTTTTCTGCAGCCACACATGCTTCCACAGTTTCCTTTGCATCTGCAGAAAATTAATTTCATGAGATCGGGGGGTGCTGGAGACTTGGAAGCTTGTATTAGCATCCAAATGTTTGCATGCTTCTTCCAGCCCCAATCTTAAGGATTTTGATATCTTCCGAACCACGACTGGACCTGGTGATATATTCGGAGACTGTGAAAACGAGCAGCATCTTGTGTTGGAGGCAACGATGATAAATTAAATGAATTTTTAGTCATTGTCTTGGCAAATCGTTTGTATCGCAAGCCGTCTAGTGAGTCGTCTTTATTACCGCCGTATAATGCTATGAAAAAACGTTCGCCAACAAGAGTGAGCAAAGTTGGATCGACTTTCTCACTCAGGAATAGCGCGGTACCACCAGCTAATTCAGGATGTTTCTCCATTATTTTTATAAATTTTAATTTCCCCATATTATAGGCTGCTGATTTGTATCACATCCTGAAAAAGCATGAAGAAACAGCAAATTTTGTGTTATGAGATCTCCATACATAAAACTTGAAGGGCTATATAACTGAGCAGATGTGCGCCCTTTTGAAGGTTTTGAAAAATGAATGTTAGGCTGTCTTGTACCTAATGCCGTGAGCAATACAAGAATGTTATTGTCCTCTGCCACAATAATAACAGATTCATGAGATCGGGATGCAGTAAGCGCAGCAGAGACGATGATTGAATCTGCATCTGATTCAGCTTGGTTGACAGAAAAACCAATAAGTAAAGTTGTTCGAATTTAACAAAAATTTTGTGAGAATATATTTACAATAAAAAAAAATAAAAAATAAGTTAAGCAATTCGTTTTGACCGGATTCTCATGAGCATTGACGAACCCGGTCAATTTTGGAGCGCTGTAACAGCGTTTTAAATGAATGAAATCAAAAAAACTTAAGAGAAAAAATTTTCCTCAAAAGATCATCTACAAGATTGGTCTGAGGTAATTTTTTTGTAAAATGTATAAAAAAAAGTTATAGAGCAAATAAGAAAATTTTTACAGAAATTTTCTCACTTTTTTGCTTATAACTTCTTTAATTTTTAAAAGTTAAAGTTATATGAACATATTTGTAGGCAAAACAATTTGGGGCAAATTATGATTTTACAAATTTTTTGTAAGACGCATAGTTTCCGAGATATCGCGAAAAAAGTGTTTTCACCCCTTTTTCCAAGATGGCGGCCGGGGTACAAGGGTGGTGACCCCACAAACTTGAGGTTAAGCTTCTATTGACCCTCCACACATGTCCTAAAAATAAAATTGCGTCCTCTAAAAAATGCAATATTCGGTCCTTAAATTGTAACATTTCAATGGACTATTAAAAAAAACACTGAAATGATTATAAGTATATGTATTTTATTTTTCCCAAGAGTCACAGCTACTACAACACAAATCCCTCATTCATCGAAAGCTCAATGGCCCTGCGGGCTCTCAGAAATAATCAATGGACAAATTATATTTTCGAGTCGACATTTCGATGAAGTGGGCACCCCAAACGCGCGTTTCGAATTACATCCTCCAGGCTATTAGAGGCTACGCGTTGTTAGTCACATATGCGTATCCTTAAAAAGATTGACTGACGTGCCGACACAGTGGGAACTTCTAGGAATCCCAAATTGAGGCTGGGTGGATGCATGTGGTTTTTGTTAACGATATGTCTTCCGTCAAGGGTTGCTCTGATGCACACAAACGGTTATCGTGCCATGCACTCAGCGACGTTCATGTTGACAGCATCGTTTTTTGATTGATGACAATTTGTGACGAACCACTTGGCGCTCGCTAATTGAAATAAAGTATGTTCTTACGTCGCGTCGGGGAGTAGTGTTCACATAGTCTAATCAACAAGTTCAAAAACGTGTTAAATAGATATAAAGCTCCTAAAAATATGAGCGATAGCTCATTCGATTCGGAATGACGTCTAGAATAATGTTTTTTAAGGGTTTATTAGCACGTGAAGAATTGCGATTGTTATTAACAAAATGAGATTAATAAAAGAAGGTATTTCGTTTTTCGTTAATAATTTCTAAAATAATGATAGTTAAGGAATTATGAAAAAAAGATCCTGAAAGAGGAGGAAATTTCCAATAAAGAAGTCTTACCTCCCGGAACTCTATCTCTATTATTTATAATTTTTTTTAAAGCTGAAAATAGGGCTCCGCGAGGTCGTTACGGCATAGGCGCACCGTCTAAAAAGCCGTTATATCACCTAAAATGATTTTTTTATAGTATTAAATAACAATTTAAAAATTTGAATAAATTATGGTGTAATTTAGACACTTGAACGAAGAAAACCTCGGTAAGAAAAATTTTCATGTCGATTTTTCAAAAAGTTACACCATTGTTAATTAACAAATTGTTTTCCAATCTCTGTTTTTATAAATTATAATTGGTCTATAAAATTTTCGCTTCGGAGCTCTTTTCATTTAGGTACTTGATAAAGTAATGCAATTTTTTTATTAAAGTTCATTATTTTGTTAATTATAATTTTTTTAAATCAACAAAAATTGAAATTTCTGAAAAATGTTATCAAAAAAATGTTTTTTTAGTTATATCTTATTATTGCTGTTTTTGCATCTAATATAGGTGCTAATTAACATTGGAAAAATAATTTTTACGTCATTTGTTAAAAAATTGTTTATAAACAAACAGACTATTTTGGGATTTTAAAAATAATTTTTTTTCACTATCTTATTGCATAGGTAAAATTATGATTGAAAAAAAAATCCTAAATAAATTTTTTAATTGTTTATAATCGATTTTTTTATATTTCAATTGTTTAAATAATTAGTTGAGAAATTATTTTACTCTTAAAAATCATCATTGACCTTTTTCAATGAAATAACAGAGAAATAATTTTTTTTATAAATAATTTCATTGTTTATTAACTTAACAATTTGTTATAAACAAATAATATTAATCGTTATATTTTTTTTCGAAAACTTCAAAAATGAAAAAAATATGTTTAAAAATATAAAAAAATGCTGTAAAAAATAAAAAAAATTTTTCTATACTTTGTTATACATATTTTTTTTTATTTTTTGGAGTTTTCGAAAAAAAAATATAACGGTTTATGTAAAAAAAAAAATTTATTTATTAAAAAAAAATTTTTTATTCATTGAAAAAGGTCAATGATGATTTCTGAAAATAAAATAATCCCTCAACTAATTATTTAAACAATTGGAATAAAAAAAACGATTATAAACAATAAAATAATTTATTGAAGAAATTTTTTTTTTAAATATAATTTTACCTATGCTACAAGATAATATATTTTTTTTTAAATCCCAAAATAGTCTGTTTATAAACAATTTCTTAACAAATGACGTAAATTTTTTTTTCCAATGTTAATTAATACCTATTTCAGATGCACAAACAGAAATAATGAAATATTACTGAAAACATTTTTTTTGATAATATTTTTTAGAAATTTAATTTTTTGTTAATTTAAAAAAATTATAATTAACAAAATAATAAACTTCAATAATTTTTTTTTGCATTGATTTATTAAGTACCTGGATGAAAAGAGCTCCACGAAGCGAAAATTTCATAGACCAATTATTTAAACTTTTATGTCGTAATTTATAAAAACAGAGATTGGAAAAAAATTTTAATTACAAAATAATAAACTTCAATAATTTTTTTTTCTGTAATTCTAGATTACACATAATTTATTCAAATTTTAAGTTATTTATACTATAAAAATATTTTAGTGATATAACGCTTTTAACGTGCTATCTACTGACTAGGGACCTATTCAACGTTAAAAAATTATAAATATTAGAGATAGAGTTTTTTTATTGGAAATTTCCTCCTCTTTCAGGATTTTTTTTCATAATTCCTTAAATATCATTATTTTAGAAATTATTAACGAAAAACGAAATACCTTCTTTTTTTAATCTTATTTTGTTAATAACAATCGCAATTTTTTACGTGCTAATAAACCCTTAGAAAAATTTTTCTAGACGTCATTCCGAATCGAATGAGCTATCGCTCATATTTTTAGGAGCTTTATATCTATTCAACACGTTTTTGAACTTGTTGATTAGACTAACAGACCACTGGCGTGTATATGAGGGTGGAAGAATTAATTGGTGTTAGAGCTCATCCAGTATTGAAACGACCACTTTGGCCTTCCCCCACCTAACAACCAATTTTTATCGAAGATACCCGAACCATTGTCTAACTATGGCTATTAATAGAAATTCCATAGGCGTACCAAATTATATGGTATAGGCGATTCACGAGACGTAGAGAACTTACTCTCCTATAACTTTCCTAACACTCCTATTTCTTTTTTCGCTACTGAATAGTACTCACCACTGGGCATTTTGGCAAGGTAACGAGTAAACTATTGCAAAGTTGAATAAATAACTCCACTACCTATTTAATAATTAAACAATCCTAACTTCAAACGCTGCATGCCAAGACACTGGTGAAAATTCGCCGTAGCACAGCAAATCGTGCCACTCGTGTTTTCCCCCTCTCTACCTACCAAACGGTCGTTTCAATCTGGATG
>JAFIRS010008686.1:0-15243 GCA_018342105.1 Gonioctena quinquepunctata | reverse complement strand
ACAGGACGATCAACCGCCATTTGTCCAAGGTTGTTCTGACCATCAAAGAGACGGGGACCAGATTTCATTTGTTCCTGATGGCCTATCGATCCGCAGTTCAGAAAAACCCGGTCAAACTCCCCAGTATTATAATGGCCGAGAACGGGGACCCCCTTTTGGGCCCCAAATTTTTGGGATCCGCCAGGACACTGCGGAGAGGACTACGTCAGAAAACTTCGGCAGAGAATGGACGAATCCACGAACGAGTCCGGTTGCATCCAGAGTGCCAGGAAAAAATGAAGAAGACCATGACATCGGCCGACGCGGGAGGATTTAAGGTTGATGACCTGGTTTGGCTGAAAACCCCAAACGTGGGGGACTATCACCAAAGTTGCGGAACTCGGGGGAAGGCCCGTATCAATCGTGAAAAAGGATAAACGACCGGTCCCGAATCCATAAGCCCCCCCGAGGGAAACCGGGTCGTCCATTTCAACAGGTTGGCCCCCCGCTGGAAACCATGACCGTTCGACCCTCGCCCCCGGAGGATGAATGCGTTCGAGAAGTTTATGCCCTTTGTATTCAAACGGGCAGAAAGTTCTACATGGGGTTACAGAGGGGGTCACAAATTTTTCGAGGTGCCGGGACTACGCCCCAGCGCACTGTGGGCAGAAGATCTTCGAATGTCCGGGGGCATCGCCGTAGTTTTTCCCCAAAGAAATTTGGTCAATCCAAACACTGGGGGCAGAATCCAGGGGGGGTGCCAGTTGAAGAAAGGCCCCGAGAAACATCTCCCACAAGTTACCAAGAGGATTCCAAGATAAACCGTCCATGAAGATGTCGGAAGAGTCTCACCAAACTAAGAAAATTTTGGACCAAATCGGTGGATCTAGAAATTTCCAAAATTGTCCTGTGGTATTAGGGGTTGGGCTGAGAGTCATAAGAAGTATTGGGGGCGATATTCAGATCCAGCGGCGTCAAGATTTTGGTTTGTGTAACCCTTTCCACGACCGATCATGAAGACCGTGGAGGTTACTCCATCGAACTTTACGGGCAGATATGGGGAGTCAGGGAGATATCGTCACACCTGGGGGATGAAATTTCGACGAAATGTCTTTTAAAAAGGGGGAAGTAACGAACCTAGGGACCTGCGCCCCCACATGTTTCCGTCGAACGATGAGATCATCCCCGGGGATGTTGGGCCATCCAGTCCCTCTTCCGCGTAATGCAACGGTCAATATGGAAACAATTGGAAAATGCCGTCGCCAACTGGAAGAATTCGAAACATCGAGAATGCTGTATCGGAGATAAATAGAGAGCCCTCAAGAGGGAGTGGACAGTCTGAACGAGCCCATACCATCGAGCTATACAGTGGCGTAGTAATATAAATTAAGTTGTAGATTAAGTGTTAAATAAATTAGTTAAACCAAGTTAAGTTTATTTACGTTACATTTATATCGAGACATTGTTGCAAAATGTCGTCACTAATAGTTGCAAAGAGCCCTTTCATTAATATCTAATGGCATCGTTAAGAAATTACCGTTTATTAAAACTGATTATATGAATTCGATTTATCTGGTTATCTGATACGGGTTTGAGAAAATTATCTGGAGCGTGTCGATTTTTTCGCGATTGTTCCGATGATAAATCTAATAGTTGCCTGGTTAATTAATTAAAACGGCTTTATTCGGAGTACTCACTACGGATACAAGCGATTTTTTCAGTTTCATTGGCTGATTTGCAAATAATATTGATTAGCAATAACCCGATATACAGGGTGATTCAAAAGTACTTTGACAAACTTCAGGAGGTGATTCCTCACAATATTCTAATATGAATTATCCAAATTAATATATGTCCGGAAACGCTTCGTTTCCAAGATACAGGGTGTTGAAGTTTCATTTTTATTTTATATTTTTTTACATAACTTTCGAAATACTGACCTTAATTGAACAAAAATTAGTATTGAGAGGTTTTTTGATGTGTCGAATTCGAACCTGATGTTATTATTGCTCTTACTCGTAGGGGGCGCCACATACACGTCTTTCGCTTTTTTGAAGATTCATAACTTTTTTGAGCGTACTTCTAGCACATTTCTCAGGGAAAGAATCAATTTCTCTATCATATCTACGTAAAAAGCTACCCTTGTTGCAAGTCGCTATAAGCAACTGTTTTCTAGATATTTGCACTTGAAAATTTCAAGTCGATTATTTGATAATCGATGCGTGTTGAAGTTATTACCATTATTTTGCATTTTTCACAAGAATGCTTGGGAAATGAATTTGGCTTTTGAGTAAGTAGTTTTGGTTTTTTGTAGTTATTTTTGTATCAAGGGTGCAAAATCTGTATTTGTTTTAATAAAATTTGCAAGAAATATCAACATTTTATTTCAAGAAATTTTGAATATGTAGAATAAAATAAAATGAAGGAAACTAAAATGTATTCAAATAAATGGTTCAAAGTATCCATCTTCAGCGAAAATACAGGCATTCAGTCTTCTAGTCATTGAATTTCGTACCCGCTCAAAAATTATTGGTGTGTTTCTTATTGTTTCACAGGCGTCTATTATTCGGTTTCTTGGATCTTCCTCGTTCGCTACTGGAATTTTATAAACTAGTGACTTATGTCCCCAAAACTAAAAATCTAGCGGGTTTAGATCTGGGGACCTTGGTGCCCACACCTGGTTAGGTTCTTCTACACCCCTACCGATCAATCGATTTGGATAGACAGTGTTAAGGAATTCCCTGGCTACAACGCTGAAATGGGGCGGAGCCTCATCATGCATAAACCATATGCGGATACGAATTTCTAATGGTACATTCTGAAGTAGTCCCGGCAATTCATTTTCTAAAAAGTCTCTGTAAGTTGCGCCATTCAGTCGGAACGGAAGAAAGAAAGGACCTATCAAGTAATTATCAATTATTGCCGCCCATACATTTACAGAAAATTTATACTGATAATGTATTTCACTAACTGCGTGCGGATTTTCCAGATTCCAAACATGGTTGTTATGAAAGTTTGTGATAGCATTTCGGGAGAAGTTTAGCTCGTCCGTGAAGAGTACATATCTTAAAAATTGAGGATTTCCAGCCAATGTTCCCAAAAACCACTGACAAATAGTAATGTGTTGGGAAAAGTCTCGTGACAAAAGAGCTTGTACTCTTTGAATATGGTATGGATAAAATTGTTGATCGTGGATAATTCTCCAAATTGTGAACTGAGTAGAATTGAGAGCTTTAGCAATTATTCTTGCATAGTTTTTCCAATATCAATTGCAGAAGCATAAAAAAGTCTTGCGGCGAAATCCTGTGAGCAGCAGTGGCGGAGATAACTAATTTCATTCAGATATTTTAATATCTTAAAACGTATTTCGATCGGCACACACCAAGACCACAGACGCTACTGGTTTTTAATCTTTCAGAGCTATTAAAACACAAATATAACGCGTGATTTATGACCTCCCATCGTATAGACACACCTTCTAGCATTGATGTCCGACTTGATTGGCCCAGACGAATCGGTTGTAGAACAGACAGCAGTCACTCAAGTCCACGTTGACCAGCGGGTTCTTTGTGCCGACGGATACTGTATAAAAGTAGTACAGATTATTTTTCGTTCCGTTTCTTCGCATATACGCTCGTGTTAGCGAAGTGAGTTTTTATTTGCTCCCTATAGAAAAGCTTCTGCAATTGATATTGGATGGACTATACCTACTTCCGATAATATCAACTGCCTTCTTAAAGCTACCTGTTTCTGCCAAACGACGGTGGAGACTGGTAAATGTTGAAGCTGAAGGCAGTACTCGATTAGGAAATCGCTTCTGGTAAATACGTCTTGCTTCGCGCGCATTGCCATCCGCAAGGCCATAAAAGAAATGCATATCAGCTAAATGAGCATTATTGTTTAAATTATCCATTTTTTCAAAATTAGTGTTTTTAAACTTACAGAAACTTCAACAAAACAACAAAACGTTTAACTGTCACATAATATGTAATCACCAAAACTACTTACTCAAACGTCAAATTCATTTCCTAAGCATTCCTGTGAAAAATGCAAAATAATGGTAATAACTTCAACATGCATCGATTATTAAATAATCGACCTGAATTTTTCAAGTACAAATATCTAGAAAACGGTAACTTATAGCGACTTGTAACAAGGGTAACTTTTATACGTAGATATGATAGAGGAATTGATTTTTTTACTGAAAATGTGCTAGAAGTACGCTAAAAAAAGTTATGAATCCTCAAAAAAGAAAAGGGCATGTAGGGGGCGTCCCCTACAAGTAAGAGCAATAATAACATCAGGTTCCAATTCGACACCTCAAAAAACCTCTCCATACCAATTTTTTTTTAATTATGGTCAGTATTTCGAAAGTTATTTGAAGAAAAATATTGTGAGGAATCACCTCC
Source organism: Gonioctena quinquepunctata (assembly GCA_018342105.1). Lineage (NCBI taxonomy): Eukaryota > Metazoa > Arthropoda > Insecta > Coleoptera > Chrysomelidae > Gonioctena > Gonioctena quinquepunctata. The sequence continues at coordinate 10,855 of JAFIRS010008686.1, read as the reverse complement.
TGAAGTTTGTCAAAGTACTTTTGAATCATTCTGTATATGAAAATAAGAATTGTAATTATTTCTTTGACATTTACGAACAACTTCATGATATATAAATTGACATTAAAAGAACAACTGAATAATATATATATCATAAATAAATCTTCATCCTTGTAGTTCCAATACTCCTCCTCAATGATGATCAACTAGACCAATCAGTATTCTGAGTTTCTTCAGACGTGTTGCCTGAATTGGTTCAGTTAATAAATCTGCTATTATATTTTCTGTAGGAGGAGGTAAATATATCCATGAACACCTTGATCCTCAAGATCTTTGAGGAAAAAATATTTGATATCCATATGTTTGGTTCGATTGCTATAATGTCCTTTCCGGATCATTTCAAGGTAACTTTGGTTATCTTCATGAATTGTTGTACGTTCCAACTGCTTCTCATCTAAATCTTCCAAAAGATACCTCAACCACATAGCTTCCTGACTCGCTTCTGTAAGAGATACAAATTCTGACTCAGCAGTTGAGATTGCTACTACCGTTTGTTTTCTAGATGCCCAACTGATTGTGCCACCATTCATTTAGAAAATGTATCCACTATTAGATCTTCTATCCAGGTTATCCTCAGCCCAGTCAGCATCGGCATATCCAATGAGAGGTCAGTTCTTTTTTACTGAGACGTAAATTGAAATGGCTTGTTCCTTTAAGATACTACTACTACTACTACTACTCGTTTTAGTTCATTCCAATCAGATTGATTTGGACATGAGTTGTTCAAATGTTATTCTTGTGTTGCAGTGACCAAATATCAAGTGAGAAGTTGCTCTAAAAAAAAAACTTTTTAACAAAAAATCAAACCGACGAAATACGGAACTGAAAAGTAAAAAATTAAATAAGCCTTCTTAGTCTCAATAACTAAGCTCCTAAACTAATGTAAGTAACTAATTTTGAGTCGGCGCCAAACAAACAAGCAAATGAATTAGGTAAGGCGTAAAATGATGGCATCGAGTTGCGCGGTGACATTCTGATAATTTTTTGTAAGTAATTTAATGGTCTTCGTTGATTGTTCGTTTGGCGCCGACTCAAAATTAGTTCAAATCAAATCAAATCAAATTTATTCAATTCAAATAATCGATTACATAATAACCATTTTATGTGCAATTTTAAATTCATCCAATTATCAAGAATTACACCTAAGCATAGAATAGAATAGTATTGTGCCAATTCTCTCAAATTGGATGATTACTTAAGACTATAAAAAATAAAAAAATTATTTAGGTGCGGTTTGAGGAATCAAACAAAAATTAATGAGTAGCGGGGAAAAGGGGAGCAAAAGTTCATATTATAGATTATATAATATATATTGGAGTGAGAAGGTAAATGCAGTAAACCAAAGGAAAGAGTGAGAGAGGGTAATCCTGATATTGTTAAACAAAGTTGCATTTTCAGCCAGGTATAATTTTTTTTTTTTGAATTTGGGAAGTGTGTTTATATTTTTTAGAAGTGCTGGGAGCATATTTTAGAGTTTAGGACCAAAAAAGAAAACGAATCTCTGAGTGTGAGTCTTGTGAAACAATGGAAGTTGTATTTTATCGGTGAATCTACTTACTTTGGATTTGCATTGGTCATATTTTTCCATGTTTGAATAAATCCATGTCAGGTTACTTACATTAGTTTAGGAGCTCAGTTACTGAGACTAAGAAGGTTTATTTTATTTTTTACTTTTCAGTTCCGTATTTCGTCGGTTTAATTTTTTGTTGAAAAATTTTTATTTTTCAATTTTATGTGGCTGGAATCTACTGATTAGTACCCACTTGTTTTTTTATTACTTCCAAAATACTTACTTACCCACCTCACTTCAACTATTACCAGTTAAATAATATGATTATCTACTTTTACTATTTGTTGTAATATAAATTATTTTTGTTGTTCTGGTTAGTTTATTTCATTACTTTGTATATCATTCCATCCTCTTATAGAATATAATGATTGTGACGGATGTAGGAGAACAAAAATAATGACAGTGGCGATCTGACATTGTCAACTACATATGTGTGCCAATGTTCACAAGTGAAAAATCAATTATCCCCTATTTTTCTACCCGCAAGGGTGGATAATTTCATTCGAAATCCAAATATGATCAACTATGAGGTATACTCTATCTAATAAAAAAAGAATCATCCAAATCGAAGAACCCAGTACAAAGTTATGCCTGATAGAATCGGTTAACGGACCAGAATTCAGAGGGTGAGTGATCAATATCCTTCATTTTGCTACCCTTAGGGGTGGATTTCATCTTTTATATTCAAATGGGACCAACTTCGAAGTACACCCTATCTACTGAAAAATTATCGGAATCGGACGTCTCAGTAAAAAGTTATGTGTAATCATAAAAAAAAATATACGCGTCGACTAGAGAACCTTCTTCTTTTTGGTTTCGTCTGTTAAAAATCAAAATGCTCATTGGAATATTGTAATCGCAAAGGTGGTTGGTGACAAAACCCAATCCAATCCAATCCAAAAGTACTTTATTATCTTTATAAACACATATTTCTTACATAACTAAAACTAATTACTATTTACACTATTTACATTCAACTTGTTTCTCCTTCGGGTGGTGGGTGGTAAGGGGAGGGAAGATTGTGGCTTTTGTGGGGGGACTAATTGACTGTCTCCTTGCCCTCCTAATGGGGCGAAGGGACAGCCCCTGCTGCTGTTAGCAGGGGCCTGACGGTTTCATAAGCTTAGTTATGTTTGGGTTACTAATGTCTGGACGCCTCCTGCCTAGGCTTATGCGTCCTTCGCTTATTTAATTTGTATAAAAATTAAAAACTAGTTTTCAGGTAAACTATTTGCAATTAGGCTTTGTTCTGTCTGGAAAAAAATAATAAAAACCAGCTAGTAGAAATGATGTTTTAAGGTATTACCCAATTGGGCTCATATTATTGTTTTTATTCGTGTTTCGAACTTTGTGTGAGTGGTTCCTACTCTATCTCCCTATAGAGCTCTAGGTTTTGATATATTACCCCATGCTTCCTTCTCTGGTCGGCTCGCACATTGGTAATTACTGCTGTGAGCGGACTCTTAGGGATGTGGTATCTATAAAATTTATCTGATGTTTTAATTATGAAGTCTTCGAGTTTTTCTACATTTGCTATCTCGCGCAGATCATCCAGCCGGATGTATCTGTTACTATTCGTAACAATACGGAGTGCTTTGTTTTGCAACCTTTCTAGTCTCGACATCTGCGTCTTGGAAAGGCTACAAAATACCGGGCAAGCGTATGTTATAGCCGGTCTAATAATTTGCTTATATATCCGAAGCTTATTATCTAATGACAGGCTGGAATTACGTGCAATGAGGGGATACGTTCGCTTTATCGCGGCCGCTCCCCTCTGTAATGCCAGCCCTATGTGCTTGTGCAAGCTCATACGCTTATCCAGCTGCACTCCCAGGTATCGCACTGAGGGCTTCTCCGTCACTTTGCTTTCTCCAATCCTCAACTTCCCGAGGTTTCCTCGTGAAGTTGATGACTTCGGTTTTTTCCGAGTTAAGCTTAATCTTGTTCTTCCCCATATATGGCATGACCAACCGATCCAGATGAATCTGGAGCTGCATAGTGGCCACTTCGCTCTGGAACGAGTGGGCATAGATCGCGGTGTCGTCCGCGAACATGGCCGTACTCGTCCGAGCGAAGGTCGGAAAGTCATATGTATACAGGGAATACAAGATTGGTGACAGGGAAGACCCCTGTGGGACCCCTGCTCCAACTGTATACTCTGGCGAGATAATTCCATTTACATTAACCCTAAAAGTCCGCCCACTCAGGTACGAATCCAGGATTTTCGTTAGGTATAAAGGCATGCCTGCCTCTGCCATTTTAATAATAAGCCCTTCTATCCAGACCGTGTCAAATGCTTTCTTTGTGTCCAACAGAACCATAACTGTGTTGTGGTCCCTGTGGAATGCTTCCTTCACCCCGTGAACAACCCGGGCTACTTGCGAGGTAGTTGAGTGACCTCTCCTGAACCCGAATTGTTCAGGCGGGATGATTTTCCGACTTTCCTCAAAGCTCTCAACACGACTCAGAAGGATCTTGTCGACTACCTTGGCCACCACGCTGAGAAGCGAAATAGGCCTATAACTGTCGATGCTATTTTTGTTCTTGCCTGGTTTTAACAGAGGAACGATTTCTGCTTTCTTCAGACAGTCTGGGTAATACTGCCATTTGATGATCGCATTAATAATGTAAATCAACTGGACTTTCGCGGGAGATTCTTGAGCAGGACGGCGTCCAACTTATCGAGGCCCGGTGCCTTGTTCCTCGGCAACTTATTGATCACCCCCAGAACTTCTTCGTAACTTGTAAGTACTTTCTGTAGTTCTGAGGGTATCAACATTGCCGGGGGAGTTTCTCTAATATAGTTTGCAGCATCGGTTATTCTCCTGTGTTCGTCAGTGCTATCAGCATCTATGACGTGAACACTACTGAAGTATTCCCCGAACAATTCAGCCTTCTCCAAGGGTTCTGTCGCCGAACGCCCAGGGCCACCCACTATAGCGGGAATTGGCTCTCTTTTCCTTTGGAAACCTTTCGCCGTGTCCCACAGTGAATGGTCCCTGACGTTAAGGTTCTCAAGCTTGAGGTTCCACCTATTATTTATATGCTCGTTTATGAGCTCACTAATCTCACCTCCCAGCCTTAGGAAGTGCTCCTTGTGGCGGGGGTTCCTAGTGGTTTGCCATTTCTTCCTTTCGGAGTTTTTTACTTTAATGAGCTCTCTAATATTAGGTGGAATAACAAGCTTGTCACCCCTTACGACTATCTTCTTGGTTGTTTTCTCCCTAGCAATCTGGAGTATCTTAACAAATTTCCTGGTTTCGTAGTCTATTTCTTCTTTTGCTATGTTGTTATTTATAAAGGTGATGTTGTTCAGAATTTCCCTATACCTCCTCCAGTTGCAACCATAGTAATCGTATCTGGTTTTTGGTGTTTTGGGGTAACGTTTTTGGTTTAGGTAGAATGTGACTGGTACGTGATCTGATGTTAATTCATGCACCGCAGTCAATTCTCCTATACCTCTGACGTTCTTTTGAACAACCAAATCGATCTGACATCGTCAACTTGGAAACACTGATCACACCCTCATCTCCACAACATGCTCTTTCCATTTACCATCGAGCTGCACAATACCACCCCGTCTCATGTGGCATTACAATTCGGCCGACTGGGAAGGTCTTCGTATGTTTTTCTCAGCGTTTCCATGGAAGAGAGTTTGTTTCTCTTCAGTAGATCCAACACGATGTGCTGAGACAATTTCTGAAATCGTCATGTTGGGGATGCAAACTTACATACCGAATACCGAAAGAAGAACATCATCCGATAAGACCTGGTTTAACAGAAACTGCTCTAGAGCTGTGGCTTCCAAACAGGCAGCATACCATCGATGGCTAAAAAATCCGGGTCCTGAGACCAGAGCAGCATATGTCGAGGCTAGAGGCATATGCAAAGAGACAATAGAATGCTCAAAAGACGCCCACAATGCCAAAATAAGATCAAAACTTGTTGAATGTCCTAACGGATCCCGTTCATTTTCGTCTTTCGCCAAAGCTGTGGGAAGAAACTTCACTTCCAGCTCATTTCCTCCTCTAACCAAAGAAGATGGAACACTAGCAACGACTGCCCAGGAAAAGCCAATATCTTTGCGCACCTATTTGCTGGAAATTCCACTCTGGATTCATCGGGAAAACAACCCCCGAACATTACACCTATTGACAGTCACATGCCCGAGATCACCTTTCGCCAACGTACTATCAGAAAGATTTTGCTGGGTCTCAACACCAACAAAGCCTGTGGATCTGACGGAATCCCGCCGATTGTTCTCAAGAAATGTGCCCCCGAACTAACACCTGTTCTTGCAAGTTGTTCAACCACTCTTACAATTTGGGGGTATTTCCGTCCAATTGGAAAATTGCAAGAGTACAGCCAGTCCCTAAAAAGGCAAAAAGGCCCTACCTAGCAACTACAGACCTATCGCACTGCTATCTATTATTTCAAAGGTCATGGAAAAAGCCATCAACATCGAGCTCATGAAATATCTGGAAGACTCAGGAATTGTCAACGATAGGCAATATGGCTTCCGCCATCAGAGATCAACTGGTGACCTGCTCGCTTACGTCTCACATATATGGCAGCTATCTATTGAAAAGTATGGAGAAACTTTAGCTGTGGCATTAGATATCTCCAAGGCGTTCGATCGAGTTTGGCACCAGGGACTCCTCGCCAAGCTTCCGTCTTATGGCTTGCCCTCTCAGCTGTGTTCTCTGCTTGCTAGTTTTCTCTCAAACAGGTCTCTCCATGTAGTGGTCGATGGAGTTTCATCTGACACTCTACTCATAAATGCTGGTGTTCCGCAAGGATCTATTCTCGCACCAACACTATTTCTACTTCACATCAACGACCTGTTGAAAGCAACTTCATGTCCAGTACACAGCTTTGCCGATGATAGTACCTCTCCATACCGCTTTCTCTTCCAGGGCCCCTATATCAGCCCGTGAAACCAGAAATGAACGAGGAAGAAATGTTAATAATATAAATATGGACTTAGCAACAATTCTCGAATGGGGATCTAATAACTTGGTAGAATTCAATGCAAACAAAACACAAGCATGTCTTTTCTCTAGAAAAGCCGATCTCACTGTGCCTAACATAACTTTGTCAGGAGTAACCATACCACTGAAGTCATCCATATCGATGCTTGGTATTACTATCAGTAATAACCTTTCCTGGGAAAATCACGTGAGGTCCATTGCCAAAAGTGCATCCCAAAAACTTGGTTTTGGTATTACTATCAGTAATAACCTTTCCTGGAGTGCGGCACCTAAACATATCCTGAGGCTATTGGATTCTGTCCAAAAAAGGGCAATTCGTCTCGTCGGTGATGCCTCGCTTACAAACTCGCTCACTTGTCTGGAACACCGTAGAAAAGTTGGCGATTTGTCTCTATTTTATAGATATTTTCATGGGCGATGCTCTTCTGAAATATCAACAATCGTTCCTGCTTTGGCAGTCTCTTCGAGATTAACCCGTCAAGTTCAGTCATCACACCCCTTCGTGGTCACTCTGGAGACCTGTAGAACATCACTTTCCAAAGACTCGTTCATCCAACGAACAGCGAGGCTTTGGAACTCATTGCCTAGGAGGTGTTCCCGAGGCATACAACCTTCAGAAATTTAAGAAGAACACCAACTCCTACCTTCTTTCCCTTGGTTCCCACGATGTTCTCTGAACATTACAGGATATCCCTTTTCGTGGGAACCAGAACATAAAAAAAAAAAAAAAACTACATATGTGTGCCAATGTTCACAAGTGAAAAATCAATTATCCCCTATTTTTCTACCCGCAAGGGTGGATAATTTCATTCGAAATCCAAATATGATCAACTATGAGGTATACTCTATCTAATAAAAAAAGAATCATCCAAATCGAAGAACCCAGTACAAAGTTTTGCCTGATAGAATCGGTTAACGGACCAGAATTCAGAGGGTGAGTGATCAATATCCTTCATTTCGCTACCTTTAGGGGTGGATTTCATCTTTTATATTCAAATGGGACCAACTTCGAAGTACACCCTATCTACTGAAAAATTATCGGAATCGGACGTCTCAGTAAAAAGTTATGCGTAATCATAAAAAAAATATACGCGTCGACTAGAGAACCTTCTTCTTATTGGTTTCGTCGGTTAACAATCAAAATGCTCATTGGAATATTGAAATCGCAGAAGTGGTTAGTGACAAAACCCGACACCTTCAGCTTTCTTCAAAAGTGAAAATTGAATAACGTCGATAATTGTTGGAGCGCTTTCATTTTCATCAGACATTCTACTTTTCGCGTCTACCTTGTTCGGACTCGTTTATTTGTAAACACGGCGAAGAAATCAGTTTCGCTTTTCATTCGATGTGCTGCAGTTTCGCTTTTGTTTGAAATTTTACTTTCGTTTGTTTTATAAATAATCCGGGCGTATTTGCATAACAGAAGGATGGATATTTGTCAATGAATGAGTCAGAATACTTGGAAAAGCAGCGCAAATCGATATGTGTGTGTACGTGAACGTGAAATGACTCGACAGTACTAATTAAACTGACAAACGATGTTTGTTATTGATATTTTATGAATTGTCGACAAAATGATTAAAAAAGTAGTTTTTTTTTAAACTAGACGAGTTAAAGTGCGATTTTTTTTACGGAGCTGCACGTCTACAAAGCATTGCGTTATGCCAACTTCCAGTGCAAAGATATTTATATTTCAGAAAACTAAAAACCCCACTTAAAATAATTAAAAAAGCACAAACGATTTTTTTTTATATTGCGTCGTTTACCTACAACCACGTACTTATATATAATAATAATATATCTTAATTCAAATTGTCAAAAAAACAAGAACATCACGTTGAGTAAATTATCTGTATTATCCTTCACAAATTGGCATCATATGGAAAACATTATGATTAATAACTAGCCGACAGGAAATATCAAATCAAATCAAAATATGCTTTATTGTCGGAAAAATTAATTTTTTGTTGACAAAGCAAGTACTTAAAGGTAAATATGTAAATATACAGTGCTAGTCAAAAGTCCCCTCCCCCCCTCGTATCTTTTGAACGGGTATACTTATAATAATGAAATTTGGAGGGTGGAAATAAACGGATGTAGGCTTCTCAACTGGTCATAATAGGTGACGCAATAGTCATAAATGACGTCACAAGGCCACTGTGACCAATAATTTTAAATGGGACCCTATGGCAAGTGACAGCTCGTTTGAAAGGTATTGAAAATACCTATTCAGTCATACCAATTTTGTTTGGGTTTCGGCTGATTTTGATTGATAAATTGAAGAAATACGAAAATTATAGTTTCGCATTTAATTAATAAAGATTTAAGAACCAGTTCTTATAATAATTGTTCAAAATGTGCTCCATCTACTTCCTGGCAGTAATGCATCCTATTGCTAAACTCTTGTCGTACTCGTCCCAGTGTGTCAGCGGAAATTGCCCTACATTCTTCAACAATTCGTTGTTTCAGAATGGCAATACTGTCAGGTGCTGTAGCGTAAACCTTAGATTTCAAGTACCCCCATAGAAAAAAATCTAATGGTGTAAGGTCCGGTGACCGAGCTGGCCATTCGATCGAACCTCGTCGTCCAATCCATCTACCACGATATTCTTCATCTAGGTAACGTCTTACTGCACCGTAATAGTGTGCAGGAGCACCATCTTGTTGAAACGTTATTTCCAAGTTGTCGAATTCATCTGGATTATCTTCTAGAATTTCAAGAATTAACGCCTCAATATCATTTTGTAACATCTCCAGATACAATTCACCGGTTAAGTTAGCATTGTGAAAAAGAGGCCCAACTATGTGGTTTCCCAAAATACCTGCCCAAACATTTACTTTTTCTGGAAATTGAGTATGTTTTTCACGAAAGATGTGAGGATTTGTGTCATTCCAATACCTCACATTTTGAGTGTTAACATTTCCATTGAGAAAGAAAGTACTAAAACAAATTATCTGTATGTAGCCTGTTTGTTGGTTCATTTTATTGGACATAGTTTCACAGAATTCTAGTCTTCGGTCGGGGTCATCATCTGAAAGTTGGTGCACCATTTTTAATTTGTATGGATGAAATTTGTTTTTAGCCAACACCCTATGTACTGTCCTTTGACTGACTTCACAGATAGACGCAACTTGGGCTGTGGAAGAAGTAGGGTTTACTACCATTTCTCCAATTATGTCAATTTTTGTCATCACTAATTGTTGGTCGACCAGATCGTTTGGCATCTTGAACACTACCTGATGCTTCAAACTTCCGAAGAAGCTCCCTCAAATAAACCCTCGATATAGGGCGATCGGGGTACCTCTCATTAAACAGTCGTTCCGCTGCATGGAAATTGTTTCTACATTCACCAATTATTAAGATAGCTGCTACTTTGTCGGCTACAGTACGTACCATTTTGCCTATGTAAACACTTAAACGTCTCGTTAGGTAAATTTTCAAGGTATAAACACTTTTGACAAGTAGAGAATTCAAAAACGTCAACCTTTTTGACAATTAACCAGAGGCGTACTTTAAAATCTTTATTAATTAAATGCGAAACTATAATTTTCGTATTTCTTCAATTTATCAATCAAAATCAGCCGAAACCCAAACAAAATTTGTATGACTGAATAGGTATTTTCAATACCTTTCAAACGAGCTGTCACTTGCCATAGGGTCCCATTTAAAATTATTGGTCACAGTGGCCTTGTGACGTCATTTATGACTATTGCGTCACCTGTTATGACCAGTTGAGAAGCCTACATCCGTGTATTTCCACCCTCCAAATTTCATTATTATAAGTATACCCGTTCAAAAGATACGGGGGGGGAGGGGACTTTTGACTAGCACTGTATAATAATAATATATCTTAATTCAAATTTTCAAAAAAACAAGAACATCACGTTGAGTAGATTATCTGTATTATCCTTCACAAATTGGCATCATATGGAAAACATTATGATTAATAACTAGCCGACAGGAAATAACAAAGATGACGTCACTCCCGGAGAAACCGGAATATTTCAGATGGATTTTCAATGTCTTATTTGTAAAGAATCATGCTACTTTCAGTACTCTTTATACAGTGCTCGTCTAAAGTCCGTTCCCCCCCTACTAATTTATGAACCACTTGGTATATCGCAACGAAATTTAGAGGGAGATAAATTGGTCCCTCTCTAAAATTATGCGGATAAGTATCGCTGCAGTATCGTACATTCTGTTTGTTGAAAAAACGTACATTCGTCTGCGAAACATACACGTTTCAGGAAGCCC
>JAFIRS010008685.1:0-15250 GCA_018342105.1 Gonioctena quinquepunctata | reverse complement strand
TTTAATGTCATGTACTTACAAACTTGGATATCAGAGACTATGGGTCTTTCAACATTCTGAACATTTGGAATTTATCGAGTCTAGAACATCAAGCTGTAATTGATTTGAGATTCCATAAGATTACAAATTGCATCATAAGCTGCCCAAATGTAATCCAATCAGTTCAAAGGTGAATCCGAGGAGAATAATAATTTCAGATTTATTCATGGTTCCTCATCGTAGTACGAACTATGACCAAAACGAGTCAGTTACAAGAATAGTTAAATTATTCCCCAAAAATATTGAAGCGATAGATTTGTTTGATTTAACTACTCGTTCTTTGAGAAAGAAATTATAAGTCATTGATTTGTTGTGAATTAGTGAGATGCTATTGGGATTATATTTAAATGTACTGTAGAATTTTCACACATATCTCAATGTTCTTTGTTAATTGGCATGTCTGCAAATAATTGAAATACACTGATCTTGAGACCAAAGTACTGCCATTAGTGTATCTGTTTTATTTATTCGTCTCTGATGTCTATTTCTAAATTCACATTTTTTCTTTTATAGTTAGTTTATCAGTATGCAATCAATATTATGGCTTTACTAATTTGATAACTAATATTGTTTGTCCTCTCTTGTATGACTTTTATGAAAATCAATTGTTATTATTTTGCCAAACTCGCCGGCTTTTCAAAAATGCATTATTGGGAAGGTTGGTGGTTCAGCTCAGCACCCAAGTGAATGAGGTCTCTCTAGGGCTGATTTCAGGCGAATAGAGTATTGCCCCTTTAAGCCAAGTTATTTTATGATTCTTGGCATTTTAAAACTCGAAAAAATTTGCAACATAGCCATACACACATCACTTGTATAGATCAATGTATCTTATAATAATAATAAAAGAAACTTATCGAACTGAAGTAATTCAATTTAATAGGCTATTGACCGTGGTCCACTTGTCTTCTTTTCTTTCATTATTTAAATAAATTATGAATAAATTCTATATCTTTTCAAAAATAGTGTGAGAATGATTTTAATTCATCATCATCTTTGACGATAATAAATAGATCAGTTACATTGACACTTATTCCTTAACGAAAATATAGATGCTGCTGTCGTTTTAGGAATGATATTACTAACTGAAGCTGCCAAGGGTAAAGGTGATCCTAAAAAACGAAAAATGTCTGCTGTTGTTGGGCTTATTTTGGTTTCAATATTTTTCTCACTTCTGCTTTCTGCATTCAGAACTAAAACACAGGGTTACCCATACAGGTAAGAAATGAATGCACAGAGAAAAAAAAACATTATTCCCAAGCGAATATTTAATAATGACAAGTGAAAACTTATATACTATATGGGACAGCTCTCGAACTAACTTGCCACAAGTAAAATGAGGTTGCTAAAATGAGTTACTTGCCATTAAGTCCTTTTAGCAACTGTAATCACTAGCCATTAGTTGATTGGCAAACCACCCATCATTAGGTTGTTTTTTTACCACAAATAATGATTTTTTTTATGATTAGTCACAAAGTTATTTGTCTTTGAATCATTAAATATCTTGTTATAATTAGTTTGAGGCCAAGTGAGCAGCTATCTCCCAGTAAGTTAGTAACTAGCTTGCCATGAAATGGTGAGTAAGTAACTTTTTTTCCTATAAGTTAGCTGATAAGTTCTAATAATCAAGCATTTATCATCTCGTGAGTACACAGCTAGCTTATGACAAAAGAACAATCAAGATCCAGTTAATGAACAGTAAGCTCCCAGTAGGTTGACAACTAGCCCGTGTTGGTCAGATCGTTAACCATTATTAAGGAGATCATTTATGGAAGAGTATTACTTATCTTGCAGCAATTAAAGAAGATAGTTCTGACCAATGAATGGCTAATTATGAGAAATGATCTTAATTGTCTAGATAACTTTCGCTAACTACCAAATATCTTCCAGTGACTCAACCAAACACTTGTGGTAGCTAAATCGCTAGTTATTCGTAGGTTGTCAGCTAGTTTCTGGTGAGTAGTGGATAACAAGTCTAAAAACTGTGGTGAAAGCCATACAAATCAATAAAAACGAAAATCTGCAGTTTTTTCGAGAAAGTGGGGAGGGTAAATAATACTAATATTAACAATATAGAAGAAAATAGAAAAAAAGCCTACAATAAGATAAATAAAGAAACACTAATTATTACTCCATCCCCAGATCTGAAAGTAAACTATAGTATTATACACCAAAACATGCAATGTCTAAAAAATAAGACGTTGGAATTAGAAATATTTTTGAAGACAACCCTCATTTGTATGCATAACAGAACATTGGTTCACATAGACTGAGCAATATCTGATGAAGTTAGAGGGCTATCAAATGACCTCTTCATACTCAAGAAGGGAAAGGATACACAGTGGATCCTGCATTTTCTCGAGAAATCCTTTGAACAGTCGAGAACTTGTCGAGATCAGAACTAAAAGTATCGAAAGTATAATAGAATGCTTATAGGTAGTTTGTAAGAAAATTAAATGTATTATAATTTGTATCTGTAGGCCCCCTTCTGGAGATTTAGATATATTCCTACAATCTCTCAGTGAAATACTTGATATTGTACCAAATAAATTCAGGAAATATGATACAATACTATGTGGTGATTTCAATATAAATCTTCTGAATACAAATAATGCAAGCGCACAGTCCTTTCTACACCTCTTATTAACATATAATCTGAACAAACAAATAAATGAACCAACAAGGATAACATCAAGATCTTCTTCACTACTGGATAATATTTTTATAAACTTTGAATACGGTCATCCTGGAGAAGTTATTACCTCTGCATTATCCGATCATGAAACTCAAATGCTCAGAATTGAAAGATCAGGTAAAATTGAAACTAAAAAAACAAAAACAAAAAATAAGAAAAGAGTGTTCTCAGATGCTAAGCTGGATCAATTGAAAAATGAATTGGGAAATACCAACATGTATCAACTTCATTCCTATGAAGATCCAAATGAAGCTTATGATTATTTCATTGGAGTCCTCAGACAACTAATGAATATAGTCACCCCACTAAAATCTTGTAAAGCAGACACCAACTTGAAAAATAGAGATTGGATTACCATAGGAATAAAGGCATCAAGCGTAAACAATATTTATACAGATTAAAAAAAAATGGCACCATATCCAATGGTACATACCAAAGATATAGCAATATTTTCAAAAAAGTAGTTAGAGAAGCAAAACAACGCTGTAATAAAAATTACATTCAAACGTCCACTAATAAGTCCAAAGCAGTATGGAATCTGGTCAAATCTATTACTGGCGCGAACACTAAGACACCTACGTCAGTATCGGAAAATATTCCTCCCGACGAAACTAATAAAACACTAGCTCTAAATGAGGTGAATCAGTAGGTACTTGATTAATAACTGCACAACTTTGAATAGTGTAAATAAGAGCAATATGTATTTAGAGCCTCCATCTTTTCATAAAAGCATATTCTTTCTCCCAACAGACTCAAAAGAAGTCTATGATACTATTCTGAAACTAAAAAATTGTAAAGCAGTAGGTGAAGATGAAATACCAACCAAATTACTGAAACATGTAGCCTCTGAGAGTTGTGAACCTATTGCACACATAATTAACTTATCATTTTTGACAGGTATTTTTCCTGATAATCTCAAAATTGCACATGTCAAAGCTATTTTCAAAAAAGGAAATAAACATGAGATAATCAACTATAGGCCCATTGCAATACTATCAAATGTTAGTAAAATCTTTGAAAAAATAGTATACAATAGACTGATCACGTATCTAGAGAATAATAACCTTCTAAGTGATAAGCAGAATGGATTTAAAAGAAAGAAATCGACTACTTGAGCTAACTATCAAGCTCTACGTAAGGTAATTGAATCTATCAATAGTAAAAAGGTTACAACAGCTGTCAATCTGGACTTGTCCAAGGCTTTTGATAGTGTTGACCATATGCTACTGATAAAAAAACTGTCGTTCTATGGTATCAGAGGGTTGCTACTCGAATTAATTACGCCCTATCTGAAAAATAGACAGCAATGTGTCACTGAAAGGGATACTGATGGAAATCTAATGAAATCAGAAATGCTATATATTGCAAGAGGTGTACCCCAGGGGTCAGTGTTGGGCCCACTACTATACATTCTTTACACTAACAATGTGCCTGAAGTTGTTCATGAATACATGGTTCAGTATGCCGATGACTGCTCTGTGGTTTTCAGTTCAACCGATCCTAACTACCTACAGGCAAATATTTTTTTCAAGCTAAAGATTCTGGAGGAGTACTTTACAGCACACAATCTCAAACTGAATAAAAACAAGACACAAATCATATCTTTTACCCAAAACGGCACTAACAATACTTTAAGTGATGGTGTAACTACTTTAGAACCAGTGACCCAACTTTCCTTTCTTGGAATTATAATTGACTCAAAGCTAGACTGGAAGAGCCACATAGATAAAGTGGCAACACAAATGTCAAGGTATTGCTATGCCCTGAAAATAATTACACAAAATATATCCACTGAGGCTGCGATGTTAGCATATAATGGTTATATTCAGAGTCACATTAGATATGGCATTATGTTCTGGGGAATGTCTGCACATATACAAAAAATATTCATATTGCAAAAACGGTGTCTTAGAAAAATATTCAACCTTTCTCAGAGAGAAAGCTGTAAAAAAATATTCGTAGAGAAGAAAATATTAACACTAACAGGTCTCTATATTTATGAATCTGTGGTATTTGTCAAAGAAAATATATCTTTTTTTGCGACTCATGATAGGAACCACACCCACAACACATGAAACAAAAATAACCTTTTCAAAAAAAAATATCTTTCTCACTCATTAATATTTATAACAAGATACCTGAATCTCTCAGAACTTTGTCTTCTATGATCATGAAGAATAAATTGAATATTTTGCTTCTCTCCAAAGCATGTCGCATCATTTTGTATTGTGATTTAGTTTGGTCTCTTTTAAACCCTATATATAGATGTATATGCGCGTGCTCTGTATCTGATATAATAATGTTACATTAAGTATGTTAACTGTGATAACGTTGTTATTCACACATCTGTGGCCTTTTAATGTATACTTTTGACCAATATTAATGATACTGCTTCATGATTTTCTACTACTTCTATAATATTTACTGTAATTGACATGTTCTACACCTGAAAAGGCTTTTTATTACAAAGAACTAATAAAGGATATCTATCTATTTTTATTGAATGATAAAATAGCTGTGAAAAGTTAGTTTCCATTACGTATAGAAAACTGACTAGTGGTATAATATAGAGCAGGCACCAAGATACATTCCGTTTTAAAAATCTTTAGCTTCCGAGCTTACACGGCATAATGTTTTCTGATTGGGTGTTGAATAATGAGGAATGAAAAGTTCTCATTCAGCAGCTAATCAAAAACCAGTACGTGATGATAAGCTGTCATTATATATTTTATTTTATTTATTTATTTTTATTTATTTATTCAGCCGTTTTGCTATACATTCCAATAATACAAATCAATTATAATACTACTGATAATAATTAGAAAGAAAAAAAAAAAATCAAATGTTTTTTTTTTCCCTACACTCTAAGTGAGTACACACTTGTATTGTGTAGTGAGAAAAGAAAACAAAACAGCATAACATGAAAACCGACAATTTAAAGTCAGAAATAGGAAGAAGGAACGGAACAGTATAAACAATATAAAAATGGAGGGTTGATAGGAACAGAGTAAAACATACTACAATAGGCAGTAATTGTGTGAATCAAAATTCAACAGTGCAGTTAACATGGCTGTAAGTTGGTGAATAATAATAAATATACATATACACATATACAATAAATATACACATTTTTTATGTTTCTATAATTTTTTATGTTTCTATAATTCTCAAGAAGTCCCTATAATTAATATCATCACACATATAAATATATATATATATATATGTATATATAAAACTCCACGGGCAAATATCTGGGAAATGAAAGATGATATCCATATTTCGTGAAAGCAGATGATCTTGATGTTAAAGGGTCATCTTATTTACGTAGAGATCCATCACTAGGCATCATCCGTTAGGGCGTCGCGACACCGACGCCAATTTTTTTAAATGACATCCCAGATTTTTCAATGCATTTTACGATTCTGCATCAAATTCTGAATTCAGCCATATAGCTCACTCATAGTTTGCCTTGAATACTGATGAAAAACAGCAACTTATACTTATAAAGAGGGTCATGAAAGCCACAAAATAAGTGCAATAATACGAGTATTCATCGAAATATTAAAAAGGTACAATATGTGTATTCTACGTGAAGGGAGGCAGTTCGAAACCTACTAAAATAATTCATGTTAAACAGTAATTAAAAGTCTCAAGTTTGAACTACCATTTTTCAAGAGTTTATTATTTATTTATTCAATTTAAGTAGGCAAGCCTAATATACAAACAAAAATATACCGAACATTTGAGAGTACATGTAAAGTAAAGCAAAGTACACTAGATTACTAGGTTGGATCACGTTAATCAAACCAAAAACACAATATAACAAGATAAAAGAGAAAGGAAGAATACCAAGTTATGTTTGATGATTGCATTACAGCCATTCCAGAAAACAAACTTGACGAAATCGTTCCATCCAAAACTACAGTTTACTTCGGAAAAAGAAAAAAATTACAGCATCAACTTTTTGGATCTCATAATAATAAAAAAGGAGACAAAATTATCACACAATGGTACACAAAAGATACTTGGTCAGGTAGGTATTTAAATTTCGACTCATCATCCAATACAACATAAAAAAGGCATTGTAATAAGTATGGCAGACAGTGAAATACTACTCAGTAGCCCAGAACTGAGATATAAGAGTTTAGAAAAACGCTACAAAACAATTATCCTACAAAAATTCATAAACAAAATTATTAAACAGAATACACAAAGTTTACAATCCTAACCAAAACATTGAAAAAACACCCTCTACAACAAATAATTATATTAGTCTCCCATACGTACAAAATCTATCAGAAAATAACAAACACATATTGAATAAACAAATTGTCCAAGTAAGCTATAAACCACATAATTCATTAAAAAAATATTTCACTCCTCCAATGACTGTAACAAAGAATATATAGGCATGACTTCACACCTACTGAACAACCGACTCAACGGCCACAAATTCATGAAAAAATCAAATACAGCCTTAAACAAACACATTCAAGATGATCACAACCCAAAGCTTGAAGAAAAACTAAAAAAAAATCCAAATGCCTTAAACAACAGAACAGAAATCAGCAATTTGAATCAAATCTATTATATCCTTTTGTAATTACTCAGAAATGCCATACACACCAAAAAAACAATATTTCAACAAAATCACAAAAATCCCCAAAACTACACAACTTATGAAATAAACTCCCATCACCCCTACCCCAATGGTGTGCAAAGAAGGCACCAAATACCAAAAGATTTATCACACTCATGCTCCTTCCCTATAACCTACATCAATTCGCAACCGACCAGCTCGACAACTTCGTCTCCTCACCGCTGCACACAGATCATAACAGATAATATTCGTATATAAACAAAATGTCCGCGGAAATAATAAACAAAAATATGAAGAAAACTCCCATAATAATGTACACATTCAAAACTGCCAAGGTATGTACCAGTTGGTTATATTGAATTTCTTCTAAAAAATACCCACAATTATATAAAACATCCTAATGATATAACTCACTTTTCAGAAAATGTAAATAAAAATACAAAATAAAGCTTGAAGAAGTCCCCGGCCAGGGACGAAAAGTTGCTATTTATGAACTGAGACATTAGAAATATCCATTACAGAATCCAATATCCCAAGAAATCCCCTCCAAAGTATTAAAGAGTTTTTCATATTTCAACACTTGTGCTGACTGAAGATCCCCATTATTTCCCACTGTTCATACCAATTTTCAGTCGTTATATCTAAATTTTTATATATATATATATATATATATATATATATATATATTTTCTTTAATTTCTTGGAATAAAGGTCTGATTCAGTCTATTCATATAATTTCTCTTAACTACGTTTCGACATCGTATTTGTCATCTTCAGGTTAAACTAAAATTAAAGATATGGAGTTTGAGACATATTCAACTTAACACAATATTGAAATATATGCACTAAAATAATTCTTTAACAACATATGGTTCGAAATATAACACGTTATTTAACTCAATATAAAAATATCTGTAACATTTATGAGTATTCACTTACAAATTATATTATAAGAATTCTGCGTTCGCATCGTACGAATGTTATTGTAGGTGTAGGTATTGGTAGGTGACTGCGACATCGGGAATGGTTTGTTTATCTTTCATGCATTTTTACCCTCTTCATAAATACACCAGATTGTTCATATTGCGTTCTAGTATATGGGCCGGACTGTATTTTGTTTGGCAGCATGTAAAGATCAGTTTTCATTATTATTACAGAATAATTTTTCTGTAATAATAATGAAAACTGATCTTTACATGCTGCCTAACAAAATACAATCCGGCCCATATACTATTATTATAAGTGCCTTCGTTCTGTTCAGGTTCAGAAGGTCAGCCGTCAGGGTCCGGTTTGGATGCCCTACCATGACTTTGCTGTGTATTTGCCCGACAGTTTGATCCCAATATTGTTGGTGTCTTCTTTTTATCCACTCGTCGATCAGGGTCCTGCATCGGTTTTTGCTAATCCCATGTACAGGTTCTGGCCCTGTGAATAGCGTTTCAGATGCTTGTCTTGCTAGCTGGTCCGCTTTTACGTTGCATTCAATGCCTCTATGACCTGGCACCTACATCAAGGTGACCTTGTTGTGTTTTGCCAGCTCGATGAGGTTCTGGAGGCAGTCCCAGACCAGTTTAGACTTTATCTGTATAGAGTTGAGTGCTTTGATAGCACTTTGACAGTCAGATAGAATTTAGATGTGTTTTTCCTATAACCACTTTCTAGATTCTTCTGAATGCATACCATAATAGCATGTGTTTCAGCTTGGAATATCGTGGAGCATTTGCCAAGTGGTATTATGTAATCCCTTCTTGGCCTTACCCCATGTATTCCTGCTCCCGTTCCTTCAACTGTCTTTGAACCGTCTGTATACCAGACTATGTCCGCAGTTGATTGTGATTCTATACTCGGGGCCCATCCAGATCCGTCAATTCGTGTTTCGAATGGTTTTTCGAATGAGTATAGGGGTTGCATGTAGTCTGAAATCATTTCGAGTTCTTCGATGTGTCGTATGTTGGTTGCATTTTACCCGTGATACTCATCCTGGCCTCTCCAATGACATGTAAGTCAAGGGGTTCGAGGTTTAGGATGATTTCCATTGCAGCTGTTGGAGTGCTATTCATTGCACCCGTGATACAGAGACAGGCAAGCCTCTGGATTTTCCCAAGGTTGGTTTGTGCCTGTCTTTGATTTGTTTTTGGCCACCATAAGAGTGAGCCATAAGTTACTCTTGGTCTTATTACCGCTGTGTAAAGCTAGCTTTCGGTTTGTGCCCCAAGGTTTTTCCAAAAGCTCTCCTGCACTCATGAAGGTTATCTTGCTTTTATTGGTTACATGTTGAAGATGCGGGTTCCAGGTTAGTTTCTTGTCAAGAATCAGCCCTAGATATTTCACCTGCTCTACTACTTGTAATGTTTCACCGAATAGTCTGGGAGGTATGAGATCTCCCATGTTTCTTCTCCGGGTGAAGGGAATTAGTGTTGTTTTGTTCGGATTTGCCCATACGCTCTCTCTGTTACCCCATTCCTCTACTGTCCTCAGTGCATTTTGCATTAGTTCTGAGGTTGTTCGAGTATTCTTTCCTTTGATGAGGATGACCAAGTCATCTGCATACCCTTGGGAGTCATACCCTTGGTTATTCAGAGAAATTAGCAGTTCATCTACAACCATGTCCCACAGAAGGGGGGAGAGTATGCCCCCCTGTGGGGTACCTCTGGAAATTTCAACCTGCTCTGTTTCCTCGAACATGTTGGCTTGGGCCAGTCTATTGTGAAGTATTGAGTGTATCCACCTGTAGGTGGTTTCGTCAATGCCTCTTCGAGTAGCCGCAGAGACCATACTTTCAAAGGAGGTGTTGTCGAAGGCTCCTTCGATGTCTAGGAAAGTGCATAGTGCAATTTCTTCGTTTGCTAGAGACTCTTCAAGCCTTGAAACAAGCTGATGAAGTGCTGTTTGATTTTCCTGTTAGATAGGCATGTTGGTTTAGATGTAAAGGCCGTTCTACAAGAGTGGTTTCCCTTATGTCTCTATCTATCAGTTTTTCTAAGCCTTTGAGAAGAAATGACGATAGGCTTATTGGTCTGCATGCCTTTGCCTGGTCGTATGAGTCCCGTCCAGGTTTTGGAATAAAGACCACGTTTACAGTTTTCCAGGTTTGAGGTAGCCATCCCAATGCTAGGCTCAGCCTGTACAGTCTGCACAGTTCTGGTGCTAGATATTCAACTCCGCTCTGAAGTAGTATGGGAAATACTCCATCTGGGCCCGGAGACTTGTAAGGCTTGAAGGAGTTTATTGCCCACACTACTTTTGAATGAGTTACCGTTCGTTTAGTCACTTCCCAGTCTGCCTTTTTTGCCCTCAAATGAAGGTTTGCAGGGATTTCATATCTGGGGTTTTGGTTTGTAGTGACAGTGGATCCTGGGAAGTGTGTATGGAGCAAGAGTTCTATAGTTTCCTTCCCAGTGTTGGTGTGATTTCCGTTGGGTTTTTTGAGAGTCCCCAATGGATTGATGGGGTCTTTGGAAAGGATGCGGTGGAGTCTTGCTCTTTCTGAGGTTTGTTCTATGTCCTCACAGAACTTCCTCCATGACTTTCTTTGTTCCTCTCCAATTTTGTTGTTGTATTCTGTGAGAGTTTTGGAATAATCCTCCTAGTCACCAGTTTTTGTTGCTCGATTAAATAGTTTTCGCGTTTTGTTTCTAAGATATGTGAGTTCGGTGTTCCACCAGCTCACTTTACCTTTAGTGGTGCTGCGCTTTAAAGGGCAGTTGTTATGATATGAAGTTATTATGGCCTCCTGTAACATTAGGGAGGTTTGCTCTATTTCATGAATCGTATTTGAGTTAGGTTTGACATTTTTGAATTTTGTGAGATTTGCCTTGAGCTCCTCCCGGTACCCCGGCCAGTTGGTTTTTCTGGGATCCCGACACATTACTGCAGGTTCATTGGCATAGCCAATCTCCACATGTATGTGTCGGTGATCTGAGTTTGAAGGTTCCTCAGATACGGCCAATTTGCTGACGTGCCGAACCACCAAAGAAGAGCCCAAAGTGATGTCAATGATTTCCCGTCTGTTACGGGTTACGAAGGTTGCCTCTATTAAGTACTTCCAGGTTACTGAAGACAATAAATTCAAGCAATGACTCACCTCTTGTGTTCGTGTCGGTGCTCCCCCACACTGTATTATGGGCGTTTGCATCGGCTCCGATGATAAGCTGGAGTTTGTGGTCCTCACAGTGTTTAACCAAAGCCCTCACTTGTTCTGATGGTGGAGGGCTTGTAGAGTCATAAGTCATGTAGACGGAGGCTTGTACTATGTTTCTATCTACTCCGTCCTTGATGTAGGTCGTCTTGATTGCTGTTATGTCCCTGTAACAGAATTCTATTAGATTCAAGACGTTCAAATCATTCCTGGCAATAATGCAGGATCTGGCGTGTCCACAGTTTAGATTATAAATAAGCTTACCCTTGGATGTTCCGAGGCCTGATACTCGCCCTTTGACCAGCCATGGTTCTTGTATTAGGGCCACGTCGGTGTTGCCCTGTGCAAATATTCTGCACAGGGTTGCAGAAGCAGCCTTACTATGCTGCAGGTTGGCTTGAACTGCCCGCAGCATCAGGAATGTTCCTGTTCCGGCTAACTTGCTTGAAGTTTACCTGGTTAGCCCCAGGAATGCTTTCATTCCCCTGGTTTGCAGGTTCTTCAAGGAGGTCTCGTCGATTTGGAAGACAAGAGTTAGACCCAAGGCCTCCTCTTGTCTCTTGATGACAAGCCATTCTTCAGTATCTATCCCCATGTTCTGGGTTTTGATGAGCTGAAGAATCTTTTTGGTTTCCATTTTACCATATGGCTTTGGAATCCATACCACTACTTTGGAGGTATTCAGGATGTCTTTGGCTAGCCCTACTTTTAGGACAGCCCCCTCCCAAGATATCAGTCCGGGGATACTCTCGAGAAGCCAGGATTTGGTGGTTTCATCCGAGCATGTCAGGACCAGCACGCCCTTGTGGACGTAGCTGTTCCTGAAGTTAGGACCCTTACCCGGCTCACACTTGAGGATTTCCCCGGTAATTGCTTTCTGCAGGAGAATCCCTTGGTCGTCTGATAACTGGTGATCTGGATAACTCCAGAGCAACAGCCATCTTCAGACCTCTTATAACCTCCCTATAGCTGCCCTGCTCAGTTGGGTTAACTTGGGCAGAGACAGCCACTGGTTGGTCAGATCTAGGTTTCTTCACCCTTGCAGAGCTCTCCGTGGAAAAACGTTGACTTCTCTGTGAGCGGTCCCTCTTCTTGTTCGGAGTTTCTGACTGCCTGCTGCTGGTGTGGATCGCGTCGGTTGCTTCGGCGTTTCCTGGGTTTAATTCCTTCCCCAGCTGCCTTGGCCTCCGCGATCCGCACCTGTCTTCTAGCAGCTCCTGAGAGCTTTTTCCGCACCAGATGTAAACGATTTACCTCTGACGCGACGTGCCTTTGAGCAGGTGTTTCTGGAGGTTTAGCGGAACTGCCACTGCCTCCAGAGAGTTTCCTGCTCTCTGTTTCCGGGAGTTTCTCAGTAGGTGTTCGACCATCTGCTGATCCCTCCTCGGTTGGGTTTGCGGTTTCTGGTGCCGAGTGCGATTCAACTGGAATCTCCTCGACTTCCATCTCCGCTAGTGGTGTTGGGTCCTCTTCAACTGGTTCCCCAGGGTTGTTTTTCTTGTTGATTTCCATATTGTTCCCACGAGTGTAGGGAAAAGGGTCGTCCACACCTGCGGTGCCCCCTGCCCAGGTGTAAGGCAGATTACTCTGGGAGGTCGCCATGTATCCCAGAGGCTCCGTTTATGATACCTGACTGGCTCAGGTATCATCCATCCCTCGACACGGGTCGCTTGACGCCTTGGATTAAGCCGTGATGTGGTGGCATTTGGTTCGAGATTGACTTAGAGATCCGCAGGCTTTGACCATTTCTGGTCATTCCCACTGGATATTCCTTGTCAACCCCATTATCCAGCGATACCACTTGGAGGTAGTTACCTAAGTTTCCGCAACCCATCTTCATCTCTTGTAGGAGGTGAACATGTGTTGACGCAAACTACTCGCCTATATATTGAGTTAAATAACGTGTTATATTTCGAACCATATGTTGTTAAAGAATTATTTTAGTGCATACATTTCAATATTGTGTGGTCAAGAAACTAAAGAAATATATATATATATATATATATATATATATATATTTTTAATTGCTAAGATAAGTGATATTTTCCATGAATGATTCTATATATATATAAATACATAAATGATTCATATATATATATATATATATATATATATATATATAACAAACTTATTATATAATGATAACACACTTAATGTAAGATCTCTATATTTCCATGCCAATTGCTTATACATTCACAAAGCCACAGTACTAAGAAAATTGTAAATCACTGTTACAACATCAGAACAAGAGCAAATAATCAATTAACTGTTCCATTTTGCCAACATCATGCAAGTCAAAGATTTGCTACAAGAATAGCACCAAAATCATTCAACCTACTACCTCACTTTATAAAGAATTTAACAAATGCAAAAACTTTTTCAAATAAATGTAAACACTATATCACTCAAAATCTTAATATGTTTTCAAGTCTCCTATAATAATATTACCACCCCTGACTAAACTGGGATCCCGATTTATGATTTATAATTTGTAGTTCATAATTTATAATTGTATTTCTTATCTTTGGATTTGTTTTCCAATTTACTAATGCCTACATATGTTATTTAATTATATGCACACACAGGTGTCTCACACCTAGGTGCATCTGGAAAAATGTAAATCAGAATATTACTACTTATTTATACCATGTAATCTATATAATGTAATGTAAGAATGAATTTAATAAATCTCAAATCTTTTAATAAAATATATATATATATATATATATATATATATATATGTATGTCTAACGACGTATTCCGGGACCATTTTTCAGTTGTAACGCCAAGTTCCAGGACAATTGATGATTTCCGAGACCGTCTTGGAAGTTTTTTATGTCTAACGTTGACTTCCAGTCCGTCCTGGAAGTTACTATCGACTTCCCAGGACATAATTTCTTATATGGAGTAAGGAAGATTAATCCGTAACAAAATTGATATGCATTTTTAGAAATACACATAAAATTAATTACAGCAGTGTATACAGAAAAAATATTGTAATGCTGCAATTCAAACGAGTGAGATATTGCACTTCTGCACGTGTTTCACTTTATACTTCTTCTACAGCCACATTTTGTGATATATATGAATATTCATGGTATTTTTCGTTTATTTGTATGTCAATTCATGAATATTACTCAAAACTGATGGCAAAACCATCACTCATAAGCAATTGTGGGTGGTGATAGTTTTTTGTTAAGAATGATATGACCTTATGTAGAAATATGTCACTTTCCAACACGTTTATGTCAAATTTTAATTCTGACAAGTAATCAAATGTACGAATGTAAAACTATGCAAAAAGGGTGTTTTTGGTTGGCGCTGCAGATAAAATGTTTTTAGGGTTAGGAGTGTAGTTAATGTGTATTCACGAAATACAAATAACATCAAAGACTATTTCAATAACTTCGAAAGATTCAGCAATATCACCACTAAGAAAATAACGACAATTTGAAATCTCCTGGATCATCCAGTTGTATTTTTCGTCCCAAAACTGCCTTTCACATAGTATATTTTGTAGAAAGTAACCTATTCCACACGATGTGTGAAAGTTATGCCACAATGCTACAATCACAGGAGTGTGGAATACGTTATCTATACGAGTAGTCCACTATATATATATATGATTTTGAAACCAATACACAACAGTACGGGAACGGCAGTGTGGAAAAATATTTCGTCACGGTCCAATGCAGGCTTAGGGAATTGGCAACTTGCGTATTGACTTCTAATACCAATGGAGAACAGTGTGGTAATATTCAAACACAGTTCAGTTCATGTG